>JAITYZ010000410.1:0-17638 GCA_027744595.1 Paronellides praefectus | reverse complement strand
TTCATAACATTATCCTCCTCCTCTCTTCATTTATTTCATTCCCTTTTCTCATTATTATTGCCTCTGTTGTTGTGAGTAGTCAAGTGAGTATGCCTTGCTCTTTATTTATTTTTTTCACTGCTGCTGATGATGATGAAGGTTGCATTTATTTAGTAGGTATGTTTTTTTTGTATGATGCATTTGCAAGGACCAACATTTTTTCACAACCACCGTAAAAATTCCACCACGCAACGTAAATTTCCATATTATAACCCATCCCATATATTTATGTGCATGACATGTGTGATAATTTCAAAAATAAAATTATTTTGCAATATCATTATTATATTCTTATTCTCTGAATCAGTCACAAGAGGCATACTTTTTTATATGTACATTTATGTGTACGTATTTATTATTGCTTTGTTGTGTGTGAATATTTTTGCTCGTCGCTAAAAAATAAACTTTCAACATCGCTCATTGCATCGAACAATATAATATTCAATTGAACAAACTACGTTTTGGCGATAGCGATAATATATTTGTGTTTGGTGGTAGTAGGAGGATTTTAGTATGCACTGTAGTACAAATATCCCCACTACCTAAATATTATGCAGCACGTAAATTTATTTATCCTTCTCTGCTCATTCGCAACAAATAAAGCAAAAAGAACATGAGCGTAGTATAAAAATATGTACAAAAGTAATATTCATTTTGAACAGCGCTTTTATATATAGTATTTATGTTGTATTTATTATTATTTTACTCCTCAAGTGAGTCAAGTGGGTTATGAGGTCGCAATATTATTATTGGTAGTATACAAGTAGTATAATATAGTGAATAGTGTNTTATTATTTTACTCCTCAAGTGAGTCAAGTGGGTTATGAGGTCGCAATATTATTATTGCTAGTATACAAGTAGTATATAGTGAATAGTGTTTGTTGGAGAGTTGCTTGATCAAAAAATAGCCACATGCATATATATTTTTTTACCTATACCAAAATATTATACATTATATTTTAGCCCATATAAAATGGTATGATATGCGAGAACATTTAAGTATCTACGTAAAAAAACCAAAGTCTTTTCATTTTGTCATGTTCGCTATTTTTTTAGTAGAGAGAGACGAGTGCATGCATGCATGCATTAAGGTAATAATAATAAATGCAAGGCTCTCTCTCTCTCTCAACAAAACTAATGTGCGCTACTGTTCTTTCATTTATTTTACTCTTCATCATCATCATCATCGTCGTCGTCATTAAATCATGTACAGCTACAATACACACTTG
Organism: Paronellides praefectus; assembly: GCA_027744595.1. Taxonomy (NCBI): domain Eukaryota; kingdom Metazoa; phylum Arthropoda; class Collembola; order Entomobryomorpha; family Paronellidae; genus Paronellides; species Paronellides praefectus. The sequence continues at coordinate 16,370 of JAITYZ010000410.1, read as the reverse complement.
CAACAACTACAAGTTTGTGAAGGGATGTGTGGCTACAGCAACAATGAGAATTATCGAGAATGTGAAACTGCACAACAAACTACGCTGCTGTGAGTTGCGCTGTAATTTCATTTTGAATAAACTTTTCATAGAAGCAAAAAAATGCAATTCTTTTGAGTGAACAAAGTATGTATGGATGGATGTAATGTAGTCAAGTGCGTTTTTATTCCATTTCCTCCTATCTCAACACTCTACTCTCTATATATTATCATCAACAACAACTCATGTCAGTCAAAATGCTGGTGTTGTTGATGCGAAAGTAGAGGCACCCTCGCGTTGTCGTCGTCGTCGTCGCCGTACAAAATAATACAGCACATCACACATCAAGCATCTGTGAGAAAACCGTGCCGTGTGTATACAGAAGAGAGAGAGAGACAAGTATCAACGTAATAATATTTTTTTTGCAACTTAACTTGAGCTACTATACGGCGAAAAGAATAGCTTTAATGAAAATGATGAGCCTTGCTTATTAAACTACCTTCGTACCTACATAAGTATATGTGCATATATATCTCCATTACTACTTTGTTTTCTGTCCTGCTTTTCTCAATATTCTAGTATAATTTATAGATATTTTTTTCGAGATGATGATGAAAAGATTTTTATACATGCAACAATGCAAGGTTGGGAGTGATGAGGCTGAATGCTGGCTACTGAGAAAAATAATCTGTCTGTTTTTTGTTTGGAGTGCTTTTTTAGCTTTGAATATTTGCCTAAACTACCTCCATGGTACACACTTTATACACACAATATTGTGCACTTACAGTTTGCACGTAAATCCTTGATAATATAACGTATACCTAATAAATAGACGTAGGTATATACAAAAAAATTATTCCGACTCTAGCCTAAGATTCATTTTTTTTTGCATTGCTGCATGCAAACGTACCAGACAACAACAGCAGCAGCGTTCATTACACTTAACATGATCATCATCATCATCGTGATCTTGGTAAAAAAAACGTAAAATCTGTAATAAAGACACATGGCTAAAATAGCTAAAGAATGTCTGTTAAATGAAAAAGGGCTGTGTTTAGGATAGAAAATTTACGCTACATATTTTTTTTCTTCTATCTCTCACTCTTTCTGTTGAGCTTGTTTAAAAGGAACTCTGTTCTGTTTTGTATGATTGCAAATTGCAGAATATTCACAATTCTTCACACAATGAGCAGAGAGAGAGAGAGAGAACATGAAACAAGAAAGGGTTAAAACGGCTTTGTAACATAATGTAAGTATGTGTAGGTATGCAATAATATGTATTGCTTCATGTTCAGGCAGATAGATAGTAAGTGAAGTATAAAGAGTCTATATTATAGACATACAACTACAACATAATAATATGAGTGTGTTGCTTTTTTATCAAAGATTTTTGCTTGTAGGAAAAAAAAATCACGTTTGTTCTGCTGCTGCCGGCCGATGTTATTGAGCTGAGTTGAGGTGGTATAGTGGCCAAGGTATTCTGAATCAGAATTTCTGATGATGCCAATGTAATCTTTTTGATATACACACACGACACCACACACAACTAAAAGGACTGCTTATATTTTGCTATGATGATGATATGATGCGGTGTAATGCAGCTCACAGTACAACACACTCGTCCTCATATAATTATTAGCAAGCTTTTTTTGATGACGGAATGTGTGGGCAAATGGGCATCTCCATATCATCTCCAATGAACATTTTTTTAAATCTCCAGTTTTACTATTTGCCTTACAACGTAAAGCTGTAATGTAAGCTGCTGTGCAAATTTCAAATTACAACCAATTTTATTTAAATTCATGCAAAATTAAATGTTTGGCAAATTTTTTTTATCCATGTTTTTTTTGCAGAAAAAAAGTGATCAATATAATTTTTATATATTAAAATGGATAGGAATCAACAGGAGCGATACTTTTTTTATCAAATGCTGACTGTTATTTTTGCTGAGAGAGTTGACTTTACTGCTGATGAGGATGAAGTGAGGAGCCCGATTTGATGATAAAAAAAATGATAAGCCGCTATTTTGCTTCTGATGCCGATATTCCTCCTCACGACACGACTTGCCCGTGTGTCCCATTCTCATATCAACACAAGATCATGTATCAGTCTTGGGCATAAAAACGTATATATACGGCTTATTACACTAATAATAATAACGTTGGTTCGTATAAAAAGAACTAAACAAGGTAAAATACATAATATACAGTGGAGAGAGAGACCAATCAGTAATATATATTTTTGAATTCTCTTATTCACTCTTTTTAAGCTTTTGGCGTACTTTGCCCTTTTCCAATTCCTTGCAATAATATCTCGCTCTAGCTCTCGCTCTTTTTTTATATAAAAAACATACTCTCAAGAATTTGAACAAGAGCATCTTATAGATCTACCACAACCGCCGTAGTACCAACCCTCTTTTTTCATAATAAATAATAATAAAAATACCAACAAAAGCAAAACCACCACCCAACCAACATACATTACAATAGGTATGTAATATGGTGTATTATTGAATATTAGCACCTTCCTATACAAGTTTATCATATCATCATGCTATGTTTTTTAGAAAGTTTATTATTATTTCTAGCTATTTTGTAATAATAATTGTAAGTTTCATTGTCAATATTTTTATATTCCAAAAAAATGTGTAAACAATGCCATCTCACAAGGTGTCATTGATCGGTCATACAAACAGACAGACACAAAAGTGAAGCAATAGCAACAGCAGTAGCGGTGCAGGTCAAAAGGGTTAAATTGAATACACACATAAATATATATTCTCCAGACATTTAGCAAGCTCACCGACACAGGAACAGATGATTTTTCTTGATACCCAAATTATTCCAAGAAAAAATTGACAACAATTTCAATGTTGAACTTGTCATGTCATAAAAAATATGAGCAAAAAAAATGTATATCATGCATAAAAACAGGAAAAAGGGAAATATAAAATAAAAAAATATTATGAGATGTGATCTGATGATCTGTCGCTGTGGAAATGACGATAAAAATCTCCTTGTGTCAACATTTTACATTTTCAAATAGATATATTTTTTATGCATGCAGAGCTGTTTTTAAACTTGTTCAAAAAGATCATAATAATTATTCAGTTGAGCTGTCATTTATAAAACAGCGCTGCTCTTTGATTGGATAAGGTAAAGAAAATATATAGAGATAATTTATGAATCATCAACAAGCTACTTATATTTTTTTTACTGGATTGTGCTTATATTGCAATAAAAGCAGCACACTTTTTATTGCGGAAGGTTAATATATTTTGTTTAAATGGAGTACAAAATGATTTGTAGTTTGGTGGGGATGGATGTCTAATAGGTTAATAAACTTGTTGACTGAGCAATGAAAAAGGAAGTGTGTAGTGTAATATATAGACAGACATACTCACATTTCATGTAGTCCAGCAAATAAAACGGTTAAAAGTCTGTTGCATTGAATTGCATTGTGTATACTTCACAAAAAATGTATGCAACATGTCATTATGCAATGTTATGAAAAATGTAAGTTGTAATCTCAAAGCAATAAAGACAAGAAGGAGACCTTCTATTGTGACATACATGCATACAAAGAGGAGAGACAGGTGACCTGAAGACTTTTGACTTGACTTGCCGTTTTTTATATATATACATATTTTATAAGGGAAATTGGCATCTTCCTAAAAAAAAAATAGTCTGGTTTACCTTCCTTTTTTGTTTTTATTCTGCATGCGCACCGCTATGATAAAGCATGCATAATAATTACATATTATTATTATTACCCACTTTTCATTCCAAAAATGACGAGCAAGAGGAGGACAACAGCACAAAGAAAAAAATTGTACAAACGAACGTTGCCTTTTGGAATATGGTCTGGATTGGAAATTGGATTAATAAAAGCAGCGAGGTATAGACAGCCGAGCAGACAAAAGGCAGGTAAGTAAACGCACGGCTCTTGTTGCATTGCGAAATTTCTTGGTAATTTTACCGGCTCTCCCACTTAATTTCTGCGAGATGGGCTACTGATAAAGTGTTTTAAAACACAAAGTAATATTTCCGACAACAAAAGGGCATTACACTCCACACAAAAGGCTTATAAACTAACTAACAGCAATAATCCAACAGTTTATTAGCTTTGGTGGCGATAGGATTCTAATGAATGCAAATGCATGACAATTTTCATTAATAATTGATGTCATAGATACGTAGTCATATTCATTCCAGAGGATACATACCAACACACACAAATTACATACATACAAAACTGCATGTGTGGTAGTTGGAATAGTTTGGAACAAGTGGAATGGACTGGAATACTAAAATGGGCAAAAAAATCAATGGATTTACCAAAGTACATATGGAAATGGACGACTGTGAAGAGATATATGAAATTTTGTGACGGAGAGAGGACAGTGGGCTGGAGAAAGCACATGGCAAGAGGGGAGTCCCATTGACTTATCATGATATTGATGTACGGTTTTTTATACAGCACATAATATATTGGTATGGTATATATGGCTTAAGCAATAAAGCCAAGAAAGAAGGGAGAGGGAAAGTCATTAAATAAATAATTACTTGGATTGATTTCTCTACACTCCACAGCCACAAGCCTTTTTTCTCTCTGAGAAAAAAAATAAACAAAGCCTACTTGAATGAGAGGTTCGTGGTGTGATTGTGGTTGCAAGTTGCAATAAACCCGGAAGACCTTACAAAACAGAAGCACATTTTTTTTGGAAAATATGTATGCCAAAAGTGCACTTACAATTTTAAAGTCTCTCTTTTTGATCACTTTGCCCCAAAGATATCAACCTGGACTCATTAACGGATAGATGTGTGTATTTTATATCTATGTACATTCTCAGAATCATGTTTTTGTCGATTTGGAGCAACATGGATGATGATGATAATGCTTGTTTCGTAGAAAAGGACATTTTATGAGATTCATCTTTTGTGTTTGGAGTGTCAGACAAACTTGCATACGCAAACATAAAAATATTTCAGTTTATTTTATTTTATTTTTCAAAAAGGGTCGCTCATTGTGAATTTAGGGTATATAGAGAGGGATAATGAGCATTGTGTGTGTGCTCTGCTCCAGTATAGTACTCTACCACTAGACCAGTTGCAAGGAAGGATCAAAAAGATGGAAAATATTATTATGATGGTACCTAAAAGATGGATATTTTTTGTTGGGATGTTGAATGTTTGGGCCACCTTCGAGAAGGAAAAAAATATTTTTGGTGGCTGATTTTCAGAGAGAGAGCTCATCATCATATCTCATCAGATGGATGACTGGATGGATGAAGAGAGAGAGAGCGGCGGCATTGTGAATAGTGAAATTGGATGGATGAAGAGAGAGCGGCGGCATTGTGAATAGTGAAAACTGAACAGAAGGGGAAAAAATGAAATGAGGAGCGACCCAGGCGCATTATCATCATCATCATCAACATCATCCTTGCCGTCATCCTTTTCCCAGGACTGGAGACCCAAATCCAAAAGGGAAAAAAAGAAAAAAAGTTTGATGACGAGGATGACTGTATGATGGTGGTGGATGAACAAGAACAGAAGGGTGAGTAGTATGAGTAGGGATGATGATACAGGAACAAGGGCAAAAATATGTGTTTTGTGTGTGTTGAAGCCTCTGTGGAAAAAAGGGTCCTTTTTTCCTTTCGTCTGCCTCAACTGCCAACAAAAGGCACATGGAAAAACAACCTCCTACCCCGTCATTTCTCTACATCCCCATAAAAATATAAAATCCACTGCAAAGCTACCCCATGGCAGCTATAGCGGCACACAACAAAACAAGAAGAGAAGGCAACATACAAAAAAAAAGGTTCTTTCTGATGATAATCATCATCATAATTCTCATCCTCATAATAATAATAAGTTGAACCTTTTGCCAATGAATTTTTCAAAGTTAAGCTGTTTCGTTCCACAGAGCTCACATTCTCTCTCATATAAGTATACTCAGACAATCAAAAGGAAAAAGAAGAAGAGAGAAAAAAAGGTTGATATTTTTGTGTGAAGGGATGATGATGAAACGGATGGAGGAATGGAAGCTTTATTTTTGCTCCAACTGCAACAATGGGAAAAAGGAAACCTTTACGATTATCTATGTGCATTTCATTTCATGTTACAACACAACATCCAGTCCCGACAACTTTAGAAAAAGGAAGACTTTTTTTTGTAGTGTACCACCATGTACATCTGCTCTCCCTATAAACCAAATGCGGTGGTGGTGGCGGTGGAATCGTCCAAGTGTCCAAAATGCAAGTAAAACGCCAACAAACAAAAAAAATATGTATACCAGCTTTGCTGGTTGTTTGGAGGAAAAAGGATGTTGGTTAAATTATCAGCGCAGAGGAGGAGGAGGAACATCAGCAACGCCAAAAAATTAAAATAAAAAAATGAATGATGTTTGTATATTATGCATTGATTGTTAAACTGCATGTTATAAAGTATATTTACAGCAGCAGCGTCAAGTTATTTATCGTTTTTTCTATTATCATCAAAAGTCAGCGTTTCACCAACATACCGTCACCATGTTCAAGGCTGTCCCTTCTCTTTATTTTTACAGCAGCAAGCAGCAGTAGAGCAGAGCAACCAAATAGACAAGGTTTATATAGAATTATAAAGTATATTTACAGCAGCAGCGTCAAGTTATTTATCGTTTTTTCCATTATCATCAAAAGTCAGCGTTTCACCAACATACCGTCACCATGTTCAAGGCTGTCCCTTCTCTTTATTTTTACAGCAGCAAGCAGCAGTAGAGCAGAGCAACCAAGTAGACAAGGTTTATATAGAAAAATGTTTATTGCAGATCGAGATAAGAGGCACTTTTTTTTGAGGTACCTTAACAAGATAAGGAGGTGTATCACGACGATGCAATGATGACGTGATTATTTCTAAAGGAATTTTCAGTTGGGAGGAGATTCACATCAATTTCATTGGAAACTCATTTTTAGAATGCAAAAAGCTATAACGAGAGGTAAAAATGCACACACCAAAGTGAATGCAGGCATAAATGCACTTTTGCATCGTGAACACATGCTCATGACAAAAAATTTTTTTGAGAATCATATGCTTTTTTTTGTTATGACTGGACTATTCATGAAGACATGACAGGACACAGACACACATGAGCACATTTTTTTTTATCTTTTGACTTTTTTTCAGCTGATTTGTATTTTTTTTCTCCGTCTGACGACGATAGCAATGATGACGATGATGATGACAAGAATGGCTNACACACATGAGCACATTTTTTTTATCTTTTGACTTTTTTTCAGCTGATTTGTATTTTTTTTCTCCGTCTGACGACGATAGCAATGATGATGATGATGACAAGAATGGCTTATTGTTATGAATGAAGATAATATAAAAAGATGTACGCACATATCCGCTTCACATTTTCTGGTGCAATAATGTGCACAACTGCCCGCTCTTTTTCTTCTTACAAAACGGTGCATTGATATACGTGTAGTCAGACTGGGACTCTGGGAGAGCTGACAAAAGAGAGACAAGTACGATTTTTACTCCTTTTTTGTACTGGGTCTTTGCTGACAGGACAGATTCACTTGTCTCTGTAGAGAGTGGAGAGAGAGAGAGGAAAGAAGACAAGAGCCGGAGAGAGAGGGAGACTGACTCACGCAAGACAAAAATATCGTCATCAGGGCAATAAAAGTGTGGCTGTGAGTGAGTGTGCTGCTGATGATCATGATGATGGCGGTGAAAAAGCAGCAGGAGAATAAGAAGAAAAAAGAATGCATTGGTTTTTACATGGATGAATGGAATGAATTGTGTGAGTTGAAAAAAAGAAGAGTATTGGCATTTTATTGGCATTCAACAAGTAGTGCATATACCCAAAGCAGAGCCCACACACAACATCTCAAAAGATCAAAAAGCAATGCAATGTGATTCGATTGGATGTGATGCTCTTTTTCTCCATCTCTCTTTCAAACCTCGGGAATTGAAGATGGATTTGGGCTCTTACTCTTTTTGATGGGCTGCTGCTGGTGTGGACGGACGGAGAAATGGGTGAAAGTAAAGTACACACAAAAAAACGTGCAGTTGCTGGTGGTCAGAAAGAAAAAATGCTGATGTTGATCATGTTCATTGATGACGGTGATGGGAAGAGTCGTAAAAAAGGAAGCATTACAGCAAAACAATGAAAGGAAGCTGTTGGCATTTTGGATTAAATGGTCAAAATAAAAACAAAAAAATTTGGTAAAAAATATTACCCTTTATTTGTTTTTTCTTAATCAACCGGTGGTAATTATAGCAAGTGGAATCTGTATTGTAGTATATATTATCCCGATAAAAGAAGTTTTGAAACTAAAATGAACCGGCTTATGAGATCACAGACCACAGCCATTGTTTGGCTTTGCCTTTTAAAAATTCACCTTGCCACATGCTAAAATAAATAAATAAAGTAATAATAATAATATTACTACGTGTGTGTGTAGGCAGGGATTTTTAAATATATTTTATACACTTTTTGAAAACTTGCTCCGGCTGTATTCCTGTGAAATGCAAAAGAATTTTTTTGGCAGGAGGGGTCGTCTTCAACAATAAGCCGTGTATATTAAAAAAAATCCAACAATCAACCTTATCATCCTCCTCCTTTTCTTCTCTTCTTCAGCAATAATATACATAGCTACATACAAAGCAGGTTAATATCATGATGATTTTGATGATGATGAGCACTACACCTCTCTCTCTCTGCTTTTTTTTATTTACTTGTTCCAAACAAAAATGCAAAGGTGGTTTGGTCTGGTCTCTGCTCAAGTCTGAGGCTACTACAAACACCATATCATCATCAATATCATCATGATCCAATGCCATTTCATCTTCGTCTCCCTCTGCACTTTTTTCTACTGTACAAAAGAGATCTGTTGCTGCTCCTCCTCCTCTTGTTGATGATGATGGTGCTGCTCTTCTTTTTTGAAGAAACTGCCCAAGGCATTCCACATTTGACTATGAAACAAGTTGACTCTCTCACTCTTTTCATCATATCCATTTGACTTTGTTGCTCTTCTCGTGCGCTTCCAACAAGACCTTCCATTTTATTACTCCTTACTTGACACTTTATGCAGCCTACATTGCTTAACATAATATTTGTCCCGTCTTCAGTAAAATAATAATTATTAATCATAAAAGTAAATATGAATTTATCTCTTTTATTTATTTATTTATTTTTGGAAATTTAAAAAAATTGGAACCGAGATGGACAACAACAGGTGACCAAATTATGACGATAATAATTTTGGATTTCCTCATCCGTCTACATTCCGTCCTCATACTCATTTATCTCATAGCGCCAGCATACACGGACGTATTTATTTGCTCATCGATACCGACATTGCTGTCTTTGTTGTAAGAAAAGTGTGGGATGAGGCTACTTTATTATTTTTTTTGCATTGGCGAGTGGATTGCAATTGCAGAGAGACAAAGGTAAAAGGTTCACATGATTATATTTTTTTCTGTTGTTGCTCCACACAACAAAATATGTATACAACATCAATAACTTACAGCTTTTTTTTCAACATGATCAAAATGAAAGGAATGAACGAACAAACGGCCAAGTGGAAACCACTGCCGCTCAAAAAAAATAAAAAGTAAAATAGAACCTTTGCTGCTTCTCTGACTTTGCGGCTGTAGCAATATATACGACGACATAGGTAGGTGGAAGATGATAATGGATGCACTCACCATATCATAGCACCACCACCACAACACAGGTAAGTAATACATCTATACCTATAATGAATATACAGACAGGTACATAACTTTGATAAGCAGGTGTACATTTAGTTCAAAGAGAGAGAGAGAGAGAAGATAGTTCCTTCTCAATTCAACTCAGGCCAGAGAACGTTATACCAAAATCATCATCATCTTCACCATCCAAACATCAACATGAACACAAAAAAACAAGTTTACGGCATTTATTTCTATATTGCAAGTAGGTTCATAACAACATATTATATTGCTACATGCATACTCACTCAGCATTTATTTTTTTCTTCTATATAACCCATATTAAATATATTTTATCATCATCTGCCTATTTTTTTTCAAGTCCATTTTACCTTGTAACAATCCATCTCTCTCTCTTTATGCATTTGTATATATACCTGGTTGAGTGTAACTGCCCAAGTCTTGGTGGTGGTGGTGGTGGTGCTCAGCTACGCTCAAGAAATATATGCAAGATGTAACGTATCTTATTTGGCCTTCTTTAAAAGAAATAAAATGAAAAATAAAAATAAAAAAGCTGTGTGGTGTGCTGAATCTCTGACTCGACGAATCACATATACAAAAATACATACACACTCATCCTTGTTTGTCCTTTTTGTGCCTTGAACATGTAACAAAAATTATTGAGTTGAGTTGAAGAACGTACAAAACTATTTTTATTTTTATTCGCCTTTTTATACACCCTTTTGCCTTGTTGAATGCAGGCATGATGCAATCATTGCATTCATCCTGCTCAATATTATCCTGCGCTGGGTGAGATAAGTGATGATGACGATCATGGTATTATTTTGTCTTCTGGAAGATATTTTTTTAAAGGTTGAAGGTGTATCTATGCAATGTTTGATTTTCATGTGCATATCCGCCATCTCCCTCCGCACACAACAAAAAACAACATCATTATAATATTTTATCATCATCATCATCATCCGCTCTCAATCTTCACAATTCAAAACAAAATAGAACTACATTTTTTTGTAGTCTCAAATTTAAATCAGGAGCATTTGCATTTCATTATTATTATTATTTGTTATGACGGAAAGGTAGGCAAAAAGTTGTCTCTTTCTGGTTCTTATTTTGATATAACCATTGAAATAAAAATACTAATCTTTTGCAGTTGAAGGAGGACACACTCTCCTCAGCTCATCTTAAGAAGAAGAGTACAAATTTTTAAGTCTCTTTGTACCCCTTTTTTACAGATTTAAAGTGAATCTGTCTTTTAATGCACAGACAGAGAGAGGGGTTTAATATAAACGTGTCCATCTCTGCGAAGAAGAGGCAGGAGTCTAAGTTTAAAATGCTGACGAGGCTGAGTTGACTAGGGTGATATGAGGAGACAAGAAAAGCAAACCACCAAGTCATCATGTGACTCTCAACAGAAAAACATGACAACATTCTTTGCTCTATGCTGTATTTTATCATCATCATCATCATCGTCATCATCAGAGTCATCTTTATGAGTTGTTGCCTTGTTGAGGAGTTGAGTAAAAGAAAAGCGGTGTGGTTTGATAAGTTTGGATGTTGGATCCTTGTTTTGAATGTGTGGCTATGCCATAGGTTCACCTCTATACACATACACACTACACAGTGTGTAGTACACACTCACATATATAAGCACATATACATATGTAGTATAGATAGAACTCGCTACTAGTCTAACAATTCACAATTGTTGTTTGAATGTACTCACATCTTCTTCGGCAAGAAGGGACCAGGTGGGTATAATGAACTCGCATACTTAACTTGTCTTCAAAAAATGTTGAAGAAAAGGTGGTAGTAGTTGTGGTGGTGATGATGATGACGATTGACGATCATGATAAAATGTTCTTCATCAAGAAAGAGTAAAGGGAACGGTGAACGGAGAGAAGAGCAATAACAGCTCCAATTTCAATAGCTACCAAACAAAATGCAAAGAGCGAAAAGAGACAAGTTGTTGTTTTGCTGCAATGTTGATTTTACATATTATTTTTATTCCACCAAATTAACCTTTTTTAGGGGAGAATTAACTGCATTAAGAAAAAAATGGAATAAAAATGGGAAATGAGTCAAGAGTCAAGTCACCCCCAAAATAAAGGGAAACCCGTTGAATAGGAGCAGTACCGCCTCATGCTTTATTGAGATTTTGTCAATTAAAAGCGTGATCATGATGATGACAGGGTTGAATGGAGTCGTCGTCTCCGAGAGAGTGAGTGTTGTGAGCGAGTAAAGAGCATACACATAAAATTTTGAGTGAATGAATGGATGGATATGGATGGATGGAAGAATGGCTCGTTCCTCTTGTGCCAAACAAGCATGCTCTCGCTCTTCTCACAGCTCAACAACTCACATGGCCATTTCCACAACACCACCAAGTCAACTCATTATTATTACTATTATTACATCTAAAAGCATTTAATGTGTTTATATCCTTTTCTCATCATCATCATCATCATCCCATTCTAATCACCAAACACATCATCAGAAGAGAGGAGGTGGAATCAGCTGCTTTTATTGTTGGTGTGGATGATTGTGGATGTTTGCGCCATTTACCAAAACGCAGAGCAATCTTCTTGTACTGCTGCTTTGCTGTCTGCTCCGCTCCTCACCACCACTTAAACGCATTTCTTCCCCTTTTTTTATTACTATTTATTATTGCTAGTGTTTTCCCTCCGCGTAGTAGTATTTTCTTTACTATGATCAAGCCATGTGCTCAATCACCTGTAGCGGAAGGACTAATGAGTTATGATCATCATCGTGCTGCTGATGCTAATCAACGTTTTCATTATAATTTATTATGCTTGAGTCTCCAAAGTTTTTCGCTCTCTCACTCCAACTTGCAATTGTTTCTTCTAATTGACAGATATGGAAATGAGTTTAGTTGACCCTTTAATTATGCAAATTAATTTTAAGAGAGGCAGTCACCAGGATCACTGGGGCATCCTGCGAAAAATAAAAATAAACTGCCTCTTACCCACATTTTTTTCTCCCCTTTTTACAAATTTTCCTCAAGAATCTTTTTTTTTCTTCGAGAATTTTTTTTAACCAATTTTTTTTCTTATCTAGCAGCTAGTCATGAAATAAAATAAAACGTGGTTGGATTGCATGGTTGTTTTGCTGTTGCTACTTCTTCTACTGCTGCTGTTTGGAGGAGAAGGAATCACGAACAAGAGGAATGATGTTACTATTGCTGAAGATGATGATGATGAGAATACTATTATTATTATTATTGTACTTTTTGCTGCTCGGCTGCCTCTCTTCTACTCATCTTTACTCTGAACAAGTGGAATCCAAACTACCTTATATATATTTTTCCTCGCTTGTTTATCCCAATGACTTGTCTTGACTCTTTTTCTTGTTATCTATCTCTATCTATGCATCCAACAACAACAACTTGGAGTTTTTGGATCTGCTGCTGTCTTGCAATGCAATGCACACACCACCAACAACACTGCTCATATCCCTACTCATCCTCCTCAACAACAAAAATTCATGCAATCCACATGCATGCAGCTCAATACATGTACCTACCTACAAATATATTATATTATTCTGCTTGTGAGTAATTCCATAATATTCCATCTCTCCTTCATCCAAAGGAAACAGATGAACATTTTACCATTATTTTTTTCATTTGCTGCTACTTCTCTATCACTATCTTATGGAATAGGCCGACCCTGAGCTGAACAACCAAACATGAACAAGAAACTGAGGATGATGATCATGATCATCATTATCATCATCTTCTCTCGCAACATTTTCATCTCTCTCAGTTCTCCATCCACCACCACCACGACAAAAAAACTACGAAGAAGAGAAAAAAAACTAGAATTGCCTTTTGCCTCAACCAACTACTTCTTCTTCTTCTTACTACTGCACTGCATCCAAGGAGCAGAGCAGTAAAGCATTGAAGAATGGAAATAGTTTTCCCCTTTTCATATATTTTTCTTCCTATACAATCCAAAACGTAGAAGGAAAAAAAATAAGTAAAGCAGTCTGGCAAGCCTGCCTGTCAGGCAAAAAAAAGAGAGAAGAAAGAGAGAGAGAGGGGCTGTTTGCTTGCTTGCTTGCCTGCTGCAATGAAAATGCGAGAGAGCCAAAAACTCAAACTGAACATGACTCAAAAAAGCTGTAATATTGTAGACACAGAAATACTGAGAGATTCTAAAAGAGAGAGAGAGAGAGAGAGAGAGAAGGGGAAAAAAGAATATGAAAATTTTGGAAGGAGAAGGAAATTCCATTGGTATGGCCAACACAGAGAGAGAGACAGTGATACTGATACTTAGACTACTACCACGCAATGCATGCTGTTGTGTTACTCCTGCTTCTCCTCTTGTTATTATTATACTGCTACACTTTCTACTTATTTCTGCGTGCTTACATGGCACGAAAAACTTGAGTGAGTCAAGAAAGAAGACAAGGCTCAAAAAACACTCTTTACTTTACTCCATTCTCACGAAAGGAAACCATCAAAAAAACCAGCATTTATATTATAGGTATGTATACAACATTGCATTGCTGCTGCTGCTACTCGGAAAGAAAATTGAGCGAGCAAGTTTTATAGTTATGTTGGCTTTGAGTTTTTGGATGAAGAAGAAGGAAAAAAATACGGAGAGTTGGATATAAAATTGTGTGGTGGTGGTGGAAACACACTTGCACATATGGAATCATGTAAAAAAAGAATGGAACGTGGTTGGTAGTGGAAAGTCATGAGAATGCTTTTTTTTTTGGAGGAACTAACATGCATGCATTGCATGCAACCAAGGAAGAAAAAAAAATATTGAGAGAAAAAAAAGGCGATGAGGAAGGGTGTTACGGAAGCAGGTCCAATACTCACTACCACCACCACCACAGTGGTAGCAAGCAACGCAGAGGCACAGACAGGCACTATTGCTGCCCATATCTACCTACCTTCCATTTTATTTACCCTTTTCTTTTACAATGACAATATGAAATACACAATATATCATATCATGAGAGAGAGAGGGAGAGAGAGATGAAAGTGCTCTGCAGAGCTCGCAGGGAGCTACTGGAAAGTTTCCTGGAAGGGAAACTTGTAATAATAGGTAGCACAACTGGAAAGAGCTCTGGTTCTTTTGGTTGGTCGGGGTATTTTGAGACTCACGAGCTAACTTGTATGTGTGCTTATATGTGTGGGGGAAGTAAAGGGATAAAATGTCAAAGGGTTATTGAGCAAGTGCTGCTGCTGTCGTCGCTGCCACCAAAATATTTTTTTTTCAAGGTGTACACATGTACATCTGGCATTTTTTTGCAGAATAAAAAAACATATACACATCAAATGCAAGTTGGCGCTGTGTTTCAAAATTTTGGATGGAAAAGAAAAACTAATGATGATGATAAGCAGTAGTGTGTGTGTCGTGGCGACTTATACGAAGATAACAACTAAACGTTCAAAAGAGTGAGCGAGAGAGAAAAGGCGCCACATTTTCAAAATAAATTGTACCGATATTCGAACACGAGGATAATATGTGCATAATATAACCATATACATCTATCTAAGTACGCTTATATTACTACAAAATGCGACGGGAGATAAAATACGAGTTGTAATTTTTTTCTCTCTCTTCATAATATCAACTTTTTTTTCCTTATAAAAAAATACAGTAAACTTGTTTTTTGGTTTGCTCGCTCGGCGTCGCTCGGTTCGATAAGACTAAAAGAGAGTACAATAATAATAATAATAATAATATGAGCACATATACACATAGGTACACGTATAAAGATATATTATGGCATGTTGGTGCTTTTCTGTTAGTACGACTCGAAAAACTCATAAAAGCATACAGACAAACAACAGAGAGCCACAATAATGGAGAGAGCTTTAATGCGAAAAAGGGGAAAATGCTTTTATCTACCAAGTAAAGTTACATATTTACTATACTACAGCAGAACACAGAGTCGAGTTTTGGTATATGTGTGCGCTGGCAGCGTTACTTATAATAATAATAATAATAACAGCTTATACAACATATATTTGGTATATGGTGCTGTTATGTAGAGAGGGAGAGAGAGAGAAACATCTCGCATGAGAAGCTCACAATCATTTCAAAAGCGTTTCTTGTATGTGTGTGTGACTCAAGAGCATACAGAATTTTCAGACACAAAATTCCAAGTCTCTTTTGACAGGCATAATGCATGCTGTCGACCAAAAAGCACACATATATGTTATACCAGAGAGAAGAGAGAGAGAGACTACGGCATTATTAGAGTAGGAGCTAAAAGCAAGCAAAGTTATAAAAGACTGTGTGTGTTGTAGAGACTCTAGAGAGAGAACATAAGAGAATGATGTACATAAAAAGAGGTTTAGAAAAAAAAACTTTCCTCTTTTCTTGTTAACAAAACAGAGAAGGAGAGGTGATGGTGGTGCTTGGACGAATTCGCCGTACACACTGGCACACCATACCCACTTGTGTGCCAGCCATACCATTAGCTAAGTAAATGCAAGTTTTGCTCCATCCAATATACTAAACTTAATATTATACTATATATCACCTCTCTTTACTCCTAAAATAAAATAATATCGTAAAATATATAAAAGAAAGAGAGAGAGAGAGAGCCAAGTTGAAAGGCAAAAGCAATATCATTACAGCAGCTCTACATTGCCACTCTCTACATTCT
>JAITYZ010000409.1:0-25901 GCA_027744595.1 Paronellides praefectus | reverse complement strand
CCTTCAATCTCATTCACACAGGCCAAAAACACTTTTTCTGTAGTGCAATGATGAAAATAATGATGACAAGGAAACGTGTGAGGTGGTGGTGTGGGTGAGACTTTTTGAGAAAGATAAAAAAATCCAAGAAAAGCTAAAAAACGAAGAAGAAAGTAGTATATAAGAAGGTGGTACAATAGTTTTCTTTCTCTTTCGCGTACTTTTTTTATGTTTCATTCTTTTTTATCTCACTTTTGGCTTTTAAAATGTCCTCCCATTTCTATTCGACCTTAAGCCCCTACTTTGTACGTTTTTTTGGTTTGTTCGCTTTTGTGCATCCGTATTATTTGTAAAGGATCAGCATAGACCAGGGATAAGAATGGAACCTGTGCAAGTCTAATCGTGTATGCATACTTTGTTCTTTTATCGTAAAGTACAATACAAAAAGCACACGCACATGGATGCGTACTTATACATTGTCTACTACATCATCCACGATTTCTCACATAAAGTTTTCTTAAGATACTTTTTTAAAGTTATTTTTTTGCATAAATATTACAGCAAACGAATTTACCACTATAAGTTGTATAGTAACGCAGTACTTGCAATAATTTTTTACTCCAAACAAATAATCCTACTTCATTTCCTTTACTTCCCATCCAACTTATTCAATACTCATCATGTCATCATCATCATCATTTTGATCATCCACTTTCACTCCTCTTTTTATCTATAAATTTCCATCAAATTTACAAGATTCCCTCGGTCTTACTCATGATTTGCATTATCATCCTCTCTTTTACCTAAGTACGTATATAGTAGCGCAGCAAGAAGGTTAATGTGAAAACAGGAAATGCGGGAATAAATTATCGTATTCAATTTTTTTTGTATTCTTTTGTGACTTGTGGAACGCAAGAAAATAGTATAAAATGCGTTGATGTCTATGTCATCAATGGATTTGTGGTAAACAATGAAGTCTTGATAATGACTTTGATAGTAATAGCAAATGAGAAAAAAGGCTTGAAATGCATAAATACTTAGACTATGTACCTATGTAGGTACGTGCTTGGGAAAAATTATGTTGCTGTTTGTTTATACCTAAAGGGAAAGAGTCGTTGATTTCTCCTCATTTCCTGTGTGCTCACCTTATCCATTCATATAGAATAGAATATATAGAATAGTATCAACAGTCTCCCAGTTTTAATGAAGTAAAAGGAGGAAAAAGTAATCAAAGTAAATAATATGGAGATAGTGGCAGGCTTAAAGTAGCAACTTCCTGAGAGAGGGAGGATGTAGTGAAGGAGAAGAAGAAAGAGGGCGAAATTACTTTTGAAGGTGAAAATACTGTTGGAAAGTTCATAAATTGTTTTGCTTTGGTGGAGTGGAATGTGAGTGTAATGACGTAAATATAAAACTTTCTTTTGGTAAAATGGGACTTTGTGTGCATTATAGCAGTATATAGTACAGTATTAGCGGTAATGGGGTAATAAGAGAAACGAAGAATTTCGCGAGCAGCAGGATCGGAAAATGTTGGCGTTGTGTTGATATACGTATATTGCTAAATTCTTCATTTAATGGAGAGGTGTAATTTGGTGAATCAAAAGAATTTCCACTTTCACTTTCCAAGTGTACTAGTGTGTCAAAAATGATGCTAGTTTGCGTAAATATTTTTTAATAAACGGAGATTTTTTTAAAATTCATTGAGTTCCTTTCATCTATCATATCTTCAAAATACACACATTAATGCCAAAGATATTTATTATACGTCATACGCAACATTTTCATTGCTTTACAATATCAATCAAAATATGAACCATTAAAACACGCATCACTGAATACCTGTGCAAGTCATACATACATACATACATATGTATACCTACCTACCTATATCGTTTTCCATTTTCACGTTTTCAAAGATTATAGTTTATATGCCGCATGAAAAATGGAGATAGGCATCGGTATACCTAAGCCTGTATGTGTGTCTCTCTCTCTCCTGAAGTCATCGACTACTCTATTTACATAAAGTGTTCCTTCGCTTTTCATTTTCATTCCTTTGCTAACATTAAACATTTCATCTCTATTTATCTTGGTCTTTATTCAACGATTCCTTTAATTTACTACACTTTCTCGCAATATACATGTAAACGTACGGATTTATTTGCATCTCACTTTTGGGTTTTCTTCTTGGTTTGACGTGTGCAAGTCATCTATACATAATGCAGGGAGACTGAGAGAGTTAATCGAAAAGTACCTATATTATATACCTTACGTACACATTTTTTTCTCTTTGCAGAGGTTTATAGCTCTCCACATATCCTCTCATTTCACTCAGTTTACTGTAATGGAGCTTCTAGAAAAAAGGGAATGTTTGAAAATTGGTAAATTGTTTGTTACAACGAAAATTGGTTTCATTTACANTACTGTAATGGAGCTTCTAGAAAAAAGGGAATGTTTGAAAATTGGTAAATTGTTTGTTACAACGAAAATTGGTTTCATTTACATTCTCTTTGCAATTCTCGCCTCTTTTATAATAACTTTCACTTCTTTTTTTGAACTGATACGAAGGATATCATGCATGTTTGATAAACTAACTCCCTTAAATAAGGCTTCTGATAAGTTGGAGAAGAAAGGAGGGAATGTATTATTATTTTGAGAACGTTTCCATTTCCATCCAAAGCTACATGTATAGGTATGCATAGTAAAGAAAAACTGCACAAACACACGTTTCAATGCAGGATTGTTGTTGTGTAAAAGTAGGACTGAACCAGTGGTAAGCAAAAATGCATGGAATAAATAACTTTCATCATCATCAACCAGACACAAATTTTTAAACATGAGAAAGGGTATTGATCCATTTTGTCACTTAATATGCAGGTGATAGGGTAGGGTAGGACTATGGGAAATGTGTGATCTTATTAGGTTCGAATCGATGAGAAGCTGATTTTCTAATACTATGAAATTATACCGATGGTACATAGTATGTACTACATACTACATTACCTTGTACAAAGTACAAACACACATGCGCTATTTATATAGGTGTTCTTATCTTTACCTTCGTCTGTTCTCTTTGCGACGCGTTTTTAGATTTTTAAGGGAAGATCAAAATCACGTTTTTCCTAGATGCGAAAAAGGATAACGACGATGTTACGTCGGGTATAGCATGACATATAGGTATACATGTATACATTGCATACAGGTCCCTATTGAATATGTCATTGTATGCGTACGCAATTTTTAGATCATTCAAAACTTTCCTCTTTTCAACTCAAATATACACACACCTTGAAAAAGTTACTCCTTCACTTTTCCTTTCAACTAAAGCGCGCCTTCAAAGCCTTGTGTGCTCCTTCCATTTACCTTCACCTACCTTTCTTTTTCCTGACGATGGAAATGGATCTAAAAAAGGAAAGTTGAGGAGCAGCAGAGTTCTAAGAAATGAGGTGAAGAGATTTCTAGTGTACCAAGAGATGTGATGCCTGAGGTTTCCTGCCAAAACCATTAACCCATACTGACTGCTTAGATGAGATTAGAAGTAAATGCATGTAGCACATATATTTACGAGAATGAATATACATATATACTAAAGGTTATAAATATCCGTTCATTCATTATACATTCTCGAGCTGGATCCACTTTGGTCTTGTTGAATTGAAGAAACGTGGGGACAGTTTACTAGTATGCTTCCCAGCTGCAGCTCAACGAGCGAAATATACACACATATGTCAGTTATATTTTTTGTCTACATTTCTGATTCATGTGTCATCATAGGTTAATGTGCAAACATAAATAAACAGTTCAATAGACAAAAGGAAAAGATAAGATTAAAAAAATCAAATGTACCTAGTCAAGTCTTCTGATGTAAAGACATTGAAAAATGTATCCTATTCTGCTTTTTTTAAGAAAAAGTTTTTATATTCTTACTGGAGGTGAAAGGCTCAATAATAAGATTATTTTCGTATGTCTATCGGAGTTGATCCGGAATAGCTATATGTATATCTACGTACAAAGCAGAAAGCCCAAAGGTTGGTTTGACATGTACAAAGTAGGAAAACTAACGTAATATACATTAACATAAGACACCACTTTTCTTTCTTTTTTTCCATCACCCTCCCTTCGCTCAGCAACCTGCTGCCTTCCTTTTCTACCTACAAAGTTACACACCACCACCAGGACAACAAAACAACGTCATGTCTTATGGTTTATGATGGTCCCACATGAAAACGAAGCAGCTGTGTGTGTGTAGTGTTCTTCTCATCTTCTTGGAGCAAGATTTGGAGCAGGTAGAGCGACAGGAGAAGCAGCAGCAACACTGCATTTTTACAAGAGAAGAGGACATCCTTTTGCATAAATCCCTGTGGAAATGAAACGGCTGCTTCCAATGGGCTAAAAGTTTACTTTGGATTTTGTTGTTGTTAGATTTTCCCTTGTAAGAACATAACACGAAACTGCTCCACTTTTGACTGCATCAAACAAGCACATCACCGCTTCCAGTCCGTCATATACTCATATCTCTATCGTCATCATCATTCAACATCATCATAGCATTGCCATCATAAAGATCTACTCTTGATGTTTCCCTATAGCTTTTCTTCTTTCATACTTTGTATACTTTTTATTCAGAACAAACAAGCAGCTACTTACTTGTAGACATCAATGCCTATATACTACAAGATAATGTATAGATCCCCACTACCACCAACCAAGGAACCCAAACCTCTTACACACCTTATCTCTCTTTTTTCAACACAGGAGTTTTTGTCGTTCAGAAAGGATCTTGCGACTTACTGGGGAGATTTACTAAAAGGCACATCATATAATATACTGAGATGAAGGTGTACGTATACTGAATACAGACTACACCTTTCCCAGTAATGCTGGACTGAAAAGAGAGAAATTTAAGCCGTTTTGCGCTTTATGAAATGATCGTTCGTCCGGAGAAAAGATTTTTTTCTCTTCTTTTTCCACAGTTTTGCCGGTGGTGTAATGGGGTCTCCTCCTCTTTTTTTGTAGGACACCAACAACTTTCAAATGTACCTTTGAGATTTGCTTTCTCCATTCTTAAAAAATAGAGAAAATCTTATTTTCTATTTTTTAAGGAAGAAGAGGAGGTCATAACGAGGAGGACTAGGTATACGGTGTACGGGATGTCCTCATTGTGCTTTTAAGTTTATTCTTGCCCTGTGTTCGGAGTTGTAGTCCCCTTTCAAAGGGTTCACTTCTGGAGAGAATTCAGTGGGAAATGCATATTTGGGGCTTTCTCAATGGCTATTCTGTTTTTAAAGATCCTTGACCATTATAATAAAATTAGATTTTTCAAAAGATTTTTATATGAATACAACTTATACGCGCGGAAGCGTGTACATTTTGATGTTGTGGCGAATAACATGGAAAGTATATAGAATCTATATTATAGATACTTAATGTCTACTTTCACTTTTTTACTGTAATTTCCCATTGAAAATAACATGTTACTTGAATGGTGAATGCAACCAAAGAATGACTTACACAGCACGTTTACTAATTTGAGTGTTGGGGCAAACGTTAATTTCACATTTTACCCATCAGATTTTAATATTGATGTGATGATAGCAAACATTAATAGAAATCTTGAGTAAATAATAATTATTTTGAAAATGTGCGCACTCGGCAATTTGGCACTTGTATCAGCGCTGAAAAGGACGTAGATCAATAATTCAGTTGTATGTGTGTTCTGCCCTTGTGTAAAGTAATTGAAGCCGTAAACTCGTAATTAGCAAACTTATGCATATTAAAAACATAATACACAATAACCGACGTAGTAGCTACTAAAAGCTTTTCAATTTCAATGTGGAGAGCAGAGGGACCGCCAAGAGTGTCATAATTGATAATGGTTTGCTCCTTGTGATGTTCTCTGTTTTTTGATCAAGCATGTCGTGTCGTCTGACTATTATATGAATAGGTATACACATATATACGTTGCTGTGATGTCTTCCGCTGAAAGTGATTTTCAGATGGATGATGATGATGACGACGACGTTGAAGTGATAGTTCTTTCTCTATTTATGTACGCTACCAGCATATTGCTGTCATCAGAATCAGTATAATGTCTAAACAACGGAAGAACATGATGCCCATATATTTTACTCACATGTCAGCAGGAAAAGTGAAGTAATAAGCGAGAAAATGCAATTTCCGCCTTAATATCCAAAGACGTATTTTGTAAGGAAATTTGAAGTGTAAAATGCGACACATTTCTAAATAACATGTCGTGTGTATTGTGTATAGTACTATACGAACTATATGCATGCATCCATGCATGATTTTGTTGGGACATTTTATGGTTTTACAACTTTCTAAACGTGGCTCAGTGGCCACAAAGAAAAGGATGATGACGGACAAAAAAATAGAGAGCCTATATAAGCCTTCAATGTTGTTGTGTTCCGCTTGATGACGTGAATAGTAATATAATTTAAAGATGTCAGTATCAATTTAACAATGTCAGCAGGAAAAGTGAAATAATAAGCGAGAAAATGTAATTTCCGCCTTAATATCCAAAGACGTGTTTTGTAAGGAAATTTGAAGTGTAAAATGCGACACATTTCTAAATAACATGTCGTGTGTATTGTGTATAGTACTATATACGAACTACATGTATGCATCCATGCATGATTTTGTTGGGGCATTTTGTGGTTTCACAACTTTCTAAACGTGGCTCAGTGGCCACAAAGAAAAGGATGATGACTGACAAAAAAATAGAGAGCCTATATAAGCCTTCAATGTTGTTGTGTTCCGCTTGATGACGTGAATAGTAATATAATTTAAAGATGTCAGTATCAATTTAACAAAACATACATTTTTTTGCTTGGAGTCTAAATCCTGACCATTGGTCTCTCGATGATAGAATTGAAGAAAAAAAGTTGCATATAAACTGTCTTTGGGTAAGACCACATTTGTGTCACGTGTCACTTAAATTCCATGAATTGGATAGATCTTCTTGAATTGAAAGGATTAATATTTTTGTGCCATCGTATCATTTTGTATTTTTATTGTAACGATACAGTATAACGCAAATACTACACATAACAATAAAGCCTAAAAGTATATTTTAAAAAGTGTCTTGAGAATTTTTTTGGACACAAAAATCCACACGTCAATAGTCCTTTTCTTCGATTGCCAGGGTCCGTGGCAGAATGAAAAGTAGAAAAATGATTATGTTATGACTGTGAGGACAGAAACCCCCTGAAAAGAAAGTTTGCAACTTGAGAGAACAGAATAAAAAAATGGGGACCAAAAAAAGGATAGACCAACAGGAAAACTTTCTCTTTTTTTAGGGAAAAGAGAAGACAAGACGTGATGCGTGGATCGATACATGCGAACGTATATTGTATGGCACCAATGGGCTTTTACATTATGCATCGCACATTAATAGATCACGAAGCAAAGAAAATGCTTTGCTATTTATGTAGGAATTGTTAAAAAACATCTATATATTTTAGCTTCTACTACAATGTCTGTACATGCAGCAATATATGTACCTGCATATATGGCATAGTAATGTGTTTTTTGTATTGACACTTTATTTTTTAGCAGAAAAACACATCTCGTGGAAGGCATTTCACTTCCCAATTTTAAGCTGGCTAAAATGAATCAAACCACATCATCACTACAACACATAGTCATATTATTATATGTATTTATGTACATGCTCATACATTTATGCATGAGTGGCACATATCTTTATGAACCATGAATGAGTTGCTAGTCTTCGTCTTCTTGAACAACCGTTGTCGTCTTCGTCAGCCTGACATGGTTGGATGAAATTGACAAGAGTCCCATATCAAAGATAAATGTGTATGTAAATAGCTTTTTTAGTTTTTCTCACAGTGGACGTATACGTGCCATGCTTTTTGATGATGATGGAACAATCTGGGGTATAATATATTTTTGTAATATTTCTTAAAGAAAAAAAGGAGACCAGAAACGTGCTAACAAGATGTTTTATATACACTGTTGTTGACGTGCTTGAAAAATATACACCTACATTACAGTACACTTTTATTTGGGAATAGCACGTAAAAAAATGTTTCGTGGATAAAAAAATGAGTTTGAAATTTTGCAAATGACCTGAAAAGTCTTTGAAATCTTTGAACATGGATGATGAAAAGAAAGGGAGGGAAAAGAGATCTTTTGTATAATGAGCTGGTTTTTTATTTAGGTATATGCTTATTCAATTTTTTGGAGATGATTGATCTCTCCTGCATAATTCTTCTCATCTTTTGAAGCTTTGAGCTGGCGTTCAAAGAAAATACCTAAATACGCAAGATAAATACCTAAATACCTAAATACCTAAATATGAGATTATGAGATGTAATTCATTCATGAAAAGTTTCTGCTATGCATAATAAAAATATCAAATTATTGTAGCTCTAGCAGTCCGTCCTGTTGTTAGACCTCTGCTCTTTGAACCATGATTGTTGACTTGACCTTTCTTTCCAGTTATGTTTGTGTGCATGGAATAACTAAAATGTAATGTTTCTGATTTGATTTAGGTGCATATTTACCGTTTCTTGACTGCACTTGTTGAAAAACATAAACATTAAAAGTCACGTGTAATTCCAAGGAATTGAGTTGATCAAACATTTTAAAGTTTTGATGGGCATTTTTCTTGCCGTCGTGTTCTGACTTGTGACTGTTGGAGAATAAATCCGCATAAAAATGAGTTAGAAAAAGTTGGTAGCTTGTTAAACCCAAAGTGAAAAGTGGCGAAAGACGCAACATATACTCTTAATGTTTTGTACTCTTGCTGAATCCTGAATTTGTGCATACAAAACCAAATATTATTCCAAATAGGAAACTGGTACGAATGCATTGTCAAATTTTATTGCATAAATTTATTCTTTTGAAAGTTTGGTTTATAGTGACTTTGTTGTGCGCGGAAGATGAAAACTTGGAGCATTACAAAAATTCTTGAGAATTTGAACAACTCCGCGAATGCTATTTTAAGGGTGTGGGCGATGAAGTGTATAAAACCACCACAACTCTGCTTACTTTTACTCTTACATAATAGCAATGCCAAAAGAAGCACAATCGTCCCGAAATAACTCAAATGGAATAGTTGTTAGTTTCTTGATGTGTAAAAAGTAATTTTAAACTTTTCGTTTATATTTTTAATATTTTGTAGGTGGAAAGGAAACGTACGGGAAAGAACGCGGTTTCATCTATGAAGCAAGAGAGCGAGTAAGCCCAAAAACTATCTGGTAAAACCTGCAAGAATGTACTCCAATGTTACGGAGAGGGTCTAGCTTTCAACCATATCAGCATCAACAGCATCAACAACAACAACAAGAGTAGGACTAGTTCAGTTGAAGTTGGAGAAAAAATCCAACAAATTCATTTCAAAAGGCGAGAGCTCAGAGGGAAACAAACTATGATCCAGACTACTTCCTTCTAACAAGACAAAAAAACAAGCTTACAAACGACATGATGTTGTACATTGTACACGTTCTCAAAACATCAAACACAACACCACAAAGAAAATCTTTCCATTTTCACGACACGTTCCTGTCATCACAACATCCTTTTCCCCACTTTTCATTGTCGCCGTTATTATTTTTAGAACTCAATAATAATAAATGCTACCATTCGCATTCTCATCATATCATTCTTACCACTCTACACAGAATATGACGAGAAGAAACACAAAAATAGCTATAGTGTATCCGGTGGTATTTATAATTGTATCAATAAAGTAAAGTGCACACACATGACACACAAACATGATGCCCATCGCGTGCTTCACGTGAGCTTCAACTGAGTTGAGAAATTTGTTACAATCCTTTTTTTTCTGTTGCATACTTTTTTGTTTCTATTTGAAGAATAATAATACATAATTACACTGCCATAAACAAGAAACCAAAATACCACAAAGTCATGTAGGTACATGATATTATTATATATGAGCTTGCTATACTACTTTTGTGTCTTGTGTCAACAAGTCAGCAGGTTTGTTTTATGGAGTGCTTTAATGTAGCAGGCCTCCTCCAAATTTGTTCTTGGGAAGTTGGAAAGCTCTCATGATGGATGATAAATGTATTTTCTCGCTAATAACGTTATTGTAATCCAGTGAGTGTTTTTCTTCTTCTTTTTCATGTAATTCTCAACCAACCTACCTAATTCAACCAACAACTTTTGGACTATTTTTCAACCACAATTTTGCTGAAATACCTCTAAAATCCCTACTCGACTTGCCCATGATTCACTGACTGTCGACGTGCCTGGGTAACGTGCGACTTTTCCCTGTTGGTGGTGATATAATAATGATTTTATCGTGTGGCCTACACCAACCCACTTTATCTTTGACGTGGTGTTGTTGTTGTTGATGATGATGATGTGCTGCTACTGCTACGATAACAAATACGGCCATCTACAAAACAACTACCACCACCATCACCCCTCACTCAACCTTAATACCAACGAACATGCAATAAATGGCACACATTATTATTCCACTTTTTTGGACAACGCACAAAATGTGGTTGATGGTTGTGGTGATGATAATGGTCATCATCATCATGGACATTCATTATATTTTGTACAACAGGGAAATCGACGCTACATTCCTGTGCTTGACTTGTACAGTAGGATGACCGCAATGGAGAATTTCAGCTGGAGTTGACGATGAGTGTGATCAGAACTCATTTTGAGGTTGATTTACGGACACCGGCTGCCTACCTGGCTCCTCACAAATTACCTAATGGACGGTCTAATAATCCTCCTAAAATGGAAACCACTCACTTTAATTTCGGTGGTTTTGACTGGAACGTTCTTGTCTATCCTTTTGGGAGGGAGCAGGGCGATGAGCGCTTATTTGTCCACTTGAATCGACTCACAGGATTTGATCACCAGTGTCGCGTACGATATGTCATGATTCTCGGGGAGGGGGAAAGGACCATCAACTCAGGCCTCTTGGATGATATATCCGACACGAACGGAAAAAGCTTTGGATGGATTCCAAGGATTCGTTTGGCCGATATTGTTCAAAGAGTAAGATGGCTATATAATGTTTATGGCTATGTAGTGTTATATCCCTCCTCTTTTAGAATTATGTATTACATCCACGCATACGGCTACTCATAAAGAGTTGTACCTTTGTTTTCGGGTAATATATTATGGCTGTATAGAAATTGTATTTGTGCAGCATGAATACTACTAATAATAATTTGGCGTTTAAGCCCATTTGTTAGATTGATAAGGTATATCGCAAACAAATTCTACGAATCAGTAAACTGCCTTGTACAATACAAATTACAACAGTTCCATAAAAGAAAGTTTTTGCTAAAGAAAACCCTACAAATTGTAGCCTACAAGTTAACAAAAGTCCATTTTAATAGGTAGTTATTTGTGTACTTTTTAATGTCTTGAGATAATAACGCACTAGAAATACAAAACAACTAATGACAGAATGAAAGGTTTCCTTTTTTTGTATTTGCATAAAGGCATTATTGATGCGCCTTTTGTTTTTTCTTCATTTTCTGTGTTTTCACTTTACACTTTGAATATTTTTTCTCATTATAAATAGGCATGGTGGAGAAAGTTTTTAAAAGAAAAAAGTTTTTGTTTTGAGGCTTGAGGCATAAACTCTCAATGAAAGACGGGATTTGTTCTTAATTCGCATATTGTTTATGCCCACTTACGCTAACTTTTCTTTTTCATCCATTCATCCATTTTATGTTATTATTTTTTAAACATGCACAAACTTTTAAAATGTTTCTTCAACCTTGACTATTTGTTTCTACTTTCAGCCTGGGGGAATCTCATTAAGTTAGGTCCTAAAAATAATATTTTTTACTAAAAAAATGGTGGGGAGATAATATTTTTTTAATTTGTCAGAAAGCACTCTACTGTAATCTAGAAAACAGATTAGGAAACAAAAACACAATTGTAATCTGTACAAAATGTGAACTTATCACGAATCAAATCTCATAGTAATTTGCCATTTTTACCAAAAATGTTATCATAAAGTTCTTTAAACGCTGCTTATAAATCAGCAGACTTTATAACTTTTGTCCCGAGAATTGATCTCGCTACAAATATTGCAATTATTGCGTTGAGCGGGACAAGATTCAAGACGAAAAGCGTAAAAGTAGGTATATTAAACGCCTATGGCTATTAGAATTGTCTATGATGGCAGAGTAAATTACAAGAATGAAGGTATAATTTTACTATAGTTAATAATATGAAAATTTGAAATCGAAATTCATATCTTTTCCATAAAAGTCTTCTTATAACATAAAATAGAATAAAAAGGAACTGCACCGTATTTATAAAAGTTATAATCATTATAGACGCGGATTTATTATCGGAAGATAGGCCTGGAGAGAATTAATCTCATCTAGTGAGTGTGCAGTTTAGTTCAGTGCAGAAGTAAGCGATAATTAGAGCCTTGAAGCAGCAAAAAATAAATCACTCTGTGGAGGGTCCCACATATCTAACACCCCCACCTTGCTCTCTCATTCGCTCTGTATATAATATAATACCCTATACATCCTTCCGGGCCATCTTGAAAATACCATAAAAACTATTTTTATTTTTGCTTCTGCCCAACTTGCGATCACAGAGCCTATATGTATAAGGTACTAGGTACAATATATAATCTCAAAAGAGGAAGAGTTTGCCAAAAAAAGGCTGTTTTTAACCACAGAAAGAGCCCCATCTCCTGCACCACCACAAAGGAAAAGGTTTTTTTTACATGTTGTTGATGATACAAAAGGAAAGAATGTTGATGTGCTATTTTATATGTATGATGTGGTGGGTGGGTAAAAGAGGAAGTAGTTGGGAAGGAAAGTTGTGTGTTACACATTTTTTTCCATTCCGGCCCAAGAAAAAAGTGTTGAAAGGAGGGTAAAACATGAAGCGAGTTTCACCAGTAATTTTTCATGTTGTATTTATACCTACCTTTTAAGGGAAAACAGGAGTTTCTCATTTACTTACTCTTCACATTTTAGTTTTTTTCTCTTTATTTTTCACTTAGATAATGTAAGATAATTACTTTTGAAAAAAATTGTTGTAAACGACTTTCTTTTAAGTTCTCTTTGTGGTTGATTTTTTAGAACTGTTGAACGTTGAACTTGCTATTAATCTTGAGTGTGTGCGTCTTGTGTATTTTATGTTATGTTTAAAGGGTATGCTCCACATCCACTTGGAGATGGTAACGGCCAATACTCTAAGTGAAGTGGCGTTGGTTCCTCAAGTCCCCACCACGCCAAATCCAGTTCTTACCATTCCCTCCTTTTTATGTTATGTTTAAAGGGTATGCTCCACATCCACTTGGAGATGGTAACGGCCAATACTCTAAGTGAAGTGGCGTTGGTTCCTCAAGTCCCCACCACGCCAAATCCAGTTCTTACCGTTCCCTCCGCTGCTGCTTCTAGTGCAACTCCAGCAGCAGCAGCAGCAGCAGAAAGTCAAGCTGTGATGTGCTACGACAGGGACAAACAAGCCTGGACACTGGAAGCAGACACTCACTCGGACACTTTGCGAGTGCGGATGGTGTACAAGGATGTGCACAATGTGCCAAGGAACCATTTGCGCTATGTGAGCTGGAGCGCATACCTACTTCGGTATAACAGTAAAACAGGGCTTCTTGACCCTATCAGTTGTACACATGCCCCATACAGCCATTACTACGTACAGGAGGAAGTCGACGATGGGATCATTATGGAGACAGATGTGACCGTTAAAGAGGTATGTGTTTTACGAAGAAAATATACGAGACAAACTGGAATTGTTCCTTCCATAATGTGTGGATATATATCTAAATTATGTATTTATGTCTCTATATTATATACTCAAACATTTTTACTACAGGATAAAATATATAACACATTATACTATATTATCAAAGAAAAACATGGTGGTAATAATACACTGGGATGATAGAGAATGACTCTCGCAAGTCCCAACAAATTACACTTTTTTTCGAAAAACAAAGACAAAAGTGAACTTTAACATTATTTCGTAACTCAATTTATTGTCCAATTTTTTCCCGACTTATTTCCCCACTCCCATTTCCTGCCTTGCTCTTTCAAAAATAAAAAGAAACATTGATGAGTGATATTACATTTTTGTCCTTGGGCAAAAAAATTGACATTAATCATTTTTTCTAGCAAGTACAGTAATTCCAACTTCTTCAGATTCCGGGAAATCATTAGTATTTTTGCTTTATATTATTCTTGCACAATTTAAAACTACCCATATATGTTTTTACAAGATTAATGAAGTTGTACAAAGGTTGAATGTTAGTTACAAAGGTTGAATGTTAGGATTATTGTGTGCTTAGCACAATATCCAATATCTATCCACTGCACTTAAATGTGTCATCATAACGTCGGCAGATTGCTTCTTAGCTGGATAACTGGATAACTGCAAGAAATAGATTATCATTATTTGGCACACATGACGCTGGCATACCATGAAACAATTTAAGAAAGTCATTAGTCATTTGAAAGCTTGTTTATTTAGCCTTTTCAATTTACTCTACTCCAACTACAACTACTACATTTAAGAGCAAAATGAGTTGAAATGCGTACAACATTTTTGCAAGTTCCATGAAATGCGCCGATATGAAATTTGTAAATGACATGTTTGTAACCTTTTTTCTCGCCATCAGATTGCTTCTTAGTTGGATAACTGTATAATATTTAACATTCAGATCCTGTTGTGCCTAGCGGGTGGAGCTAACTCTTGTTATTTGATTTGCTTGCATGAGAAACGTTTCCATGGCAGCCCACAACAGTATTTGAATTTAACTATAGCAACAAATAGATTATCATTATTTGGCAAACATGACGCTGGCATACCATGAAACAATTATAGAAAGTCATTAGTCATTTGAAAGCTTGTTTATTTAGCCTTTTCAATTTACTCTACTCCAACTACAACTACATTTAAGAGCAAAATGAGTTGAAATGTGTACAACATTTTTGCAAGTTCCATGAAATGCGCCGATATGAAATTTGTAAATGACATGTTTGTAACCTTTTTTCTCGCCACAAAAAAATACGTCATTTAGCCAGTGGCATTTGCATATGTGCTCCACATTTGTAATGAGTAATGATCTTGAGTGTAGATACATACACCTCATTAAGTAATATACCATGGTTAACATGTAGCAGTATGATCTTTCCAACCGACAACAATACTTGTTTTTGCTAGAAACGGAAAATACTAGGCAGCATGGTGTCGGGAAACCAGACATAAACATTAGAGTTAAAACTAACAGCTTTTAAAAGGGGAAAGTCGTGTGTGTTTGGAAAAGTGTTGTTGAAATATGTTGCTGATTCAACCTTACACAGTTATACAGTTTTACATGTTATTATTGTTTTGTGGGGCAACTTTATATTAAGTTGTGGTGGCGCAAAATAGTTAATGACTCTTGGAGCGATAGAACCACCAGTAAAACCATAAGTATTACATGATATAGGTATTACATAAATAGAGTAATTTTCTGCGGTGACATCAAAGAGATGAGTAAAGGGAAATAAATGCACATAATCAGAAACCTAAAATCTCATTTTAACCATTATGCAAAGAGGGCCGTCACCTGTATTCTATATCTTGTATATTATTAGTAGCATTTATCAAACGAGATGCCTTGCCACTCAACGTTTTAATTTGTTCTTTGTTTATCTATCTCCTTTGCATGTCAGTGGCGTTGTTTTGTGTTGTGAAAGTTAAAAATAGTCGTTGCGGATATTAAACATTGTGGCTTTCTTGATACGATAGCAAGGTAAAAGTACCAATTTTCCCAATATGATGTACACACCCCGTCAAAAGTATCAGTTCTCTTCTCCACTCTTGGTTGCCTCCACAAAAGCATTTCCCTCGACCAACCTTGTTGAGCTCATTTATGTCATCTTATCATCCAATCATGTACACCTCGGCAACTCTTCAAGCGGAATTGACAGTGGGGCCACTGGTTAGTAACAAAAGACATGTAGCCTTTTGAAAAGCAAGTGAAAACCGAGAGGATCCATCACCGCCACCACCGTGCCATGTTTTTTCTGTTGTTTACTTGGTACACATTACATAGTGTGTACACATTATAACGATGTATCTAATATCATTATACCATGCATACTTTATAGGAGACACATTAGTATAGTGAGTAAGCATATATTACACTTGTTCCCTGAAAACCACCTTTTAATGAGCTCCCAACAGCGTCATAAAATAATTAACCTTCTCCATTTTCGATTATCAACATTCATTCCGCATCCATATTTTCTCCTGTCGTTTCCACTCACCTTTTATCAACTTTTATGTTCTGTTTTTCTCTTCATGGAACAATGAAACGTTAACAAAACAAACCATACATGTATCAATATAATTGGCTTGAAATACAAGTGATTTCAACATGTTTTAATTAGCCATCACTAAAATAACATTAAACATATCTCTTATGAAACTTATGAAACTTATGAAACTTTAACTTTTTTCTGAGTTTCATGTCATTTACATAATAAAAAATACGTCATTATATGTTTCCTAACAAATCAGTTTTACAAAGTGTATTATTACCACCATTGTACATCTTCTGTTGAACTACAATTTCTCAACTATTATTATTATTATGATACTTTGGTATACTGTAGGTGTACCAACATTTTTATACCATTTATCAAATAATTTTAGATAGACTATCGGTGGATTATATATGCATATACCTACCTACATAAACTATATAATCATTTACATTGTATATCATGTAAAAAACCGTGTAGCTATCAATATTTTTTTGTACATAAGATACCGTAATTATCACTATATATTTTTTCTCTCTCTTTCTAATTGCTGTGCGTACGCGGCACCTCTGACCTTCTGAACCTGCGCTGACCCTACGCCTTCTGCTGATGCCACACCTGCCATCCTTCTTATATACATTTCTCTCTTTCTCTGTGTGTGGTTAAACCTATATCTACTTATCTGTGTGCCTACAAAATACATATTTATTATTCTTTCTGTTTCTGTCTATCTGTCTCTATTACATATCCACTTTTTTCTCTTGGACCATTGTACTCTTTCATTCCAACTTTCTCCATGTAAAACAATAAATATGCGTATTTTGTGTATGCCTTATTTTTTTACTTCACCACGATACCATTTCACCAAATATATATATATAAATACTTCCATTTACCATCACCACCATCACTACCACCACCACTATTACTCTACTTGTACCCCTCTTTTTTCCACTTTAAACCATCATCATACCACTACCACACCACCTATATGACCCATCAAAACCATCCATGTAATGAGCAGAGTCCTATGAAGCAATTACGCCTTGGGAATCGAAGCAATGGAGAGAAACTGTTGCAAGATGTAAGACAAAAACTGCTATAAAAACATATTAGTTTTGTATTGCCGTTTTTTGTTGTTGAAATGCTCAAGTAGTTAAACTGTTTATTTTTTTAGTCCATTTTTGCTTGAGTGGAGTATTTGCATTTTTATACATGTTTGTGTAATGTAATAAGTGTATGCGCTTCTGATTCCAGTAATTAAAATAAAATTATGTTCCCATTGAGCATTGTGCATGTATTCCCTGTGTTGAGAAAAATTATCCGAAGATTTAAAATAGAAAAGAAAGACAGTTGATACGTAATGATAAATAAGCAACCGTATTACTTCTCCACTGTGTTCACTTAGGTTTTTTAAGGAATATATATTCAACAGCAGCCAAGATACACGCACGTATTCCAAGATATAAAAAGTTTTTATTAAAAACATGTCATTGTATCGTATAAATCTGCTATAATATGCTTGCTAAAATTAACTTGTGCAAGCATTGGTAAAAATTGGAGTGAGTGAATAGCTCTTGTTAGTAGTATTATAGCTGCTGCTGTGGTATTATTTGCTCGTCAGCCTGTCTTTCTTGTCTGAAAGGGTGAGTTGAGAAGGGTTAATGAATAAATATTATATACATACGTACAAGTAGTTTGAGAGGTCAGTAGTGTACGCTTTTATGTTTCCTTTGAGTTGGCAGTGGTAATCATTTCGCTATATGTTTACACAAAAGGAAAAGCTTTATTGAATCACAAGGAGAAAGTTTTAAGGATGCTTTCACCAATTATACGACAAAAGAAAAATTGTTATGTTGAGAGATTGCAAATGAGCATACTAATAATAATGTTTTACTACTTGTATTTCTTTAAATATATATTTATATGCAGCAGCATTGCACTTGTCGTAGTATTTTTTTGTGTTGCTGACACAATCACAAGATGTGAATATGGCCATTTATGTAGCTCTAAGCTTTCTCCAAGCTAATACTTTTTTTGCTATGTATCCGGTTATACCAAGTCCTTCCGCATTTTTTAATGTTATTTGTATGCAAGGTGGTATGTATTGTGTATGAGGAGGGAAGTGAGGTTATATATATAAATTAGATACATGCTCTGGTTTGGGTATGTGGGAAGAATTTTCCGAAAAGAACATTAAACTTCCATCGTTTCACCAGAATTTTTTCATTCATTCATGATGATGGCATATAATAAAAAATGGATGTGAAAAGGCAAATTTGCCCATGTTTTTTGAGGGTATTATTACTCGCCCATTGTGCATAATAAAGAGGAAAATTATATTTACGGAACATGAACCTGTAAATGGAAGCCATTATTTGGTTCCTTCGTTATTTATGAGTACACACACACATGACACGCCAATTTATGTGAACTATTTTTTGTTTGCTTTAGTCTGATATTGTGTTTTTAATGGCTGGGAAAGGAAAAAAAAGAGAGGTTATTATCTGAGAATGACAAGAAGCAAAGTGTAAATTATTTTTTTATTTCGTTTCACATTTCAATTTGGAATAAAAATAATTGTGCCTAATGTGGACTCTCCATAGTATCTAGGCTGGTCATGTAACATCTCTCCCTCTTTTTAATGACATTTTTATTACAATTTTTATGTCGTCACCTTCCTTTGTCCCTTGTGAAAAAGAAAAAAAAGATTCATAATGGTACTCCTATTGGGGACAGGCTAATAAAGCAAAATGATAAAGGATCCAAAACGAGCCGTCAAACAGGCCTGGTTTTTAATAAAAATGAGTGCATATGCTATACATTATGAATGAGTCTATAGTGTGCAGTTACATTTTTATACACCACATCGGGTAGACAGACAAAGTACAAGCTTTCATATTACAGTGCAGGTCCCGCACCATTTCTTCAGTAATTCAAATGAGCTGATTTAAATTTTATACACTGAAGACTGTAACCCACTCATTCTTGAGAGTTTTTCAACATCATTTTTACACTTGAGGAGGGCGTGAATTTATTTACATGTGGATGAGTAACAAAATGATGTGATGATAATAAAAATCCGGAAGTTTGTCAAGTTCCTTTTACAGGAAGTACTCATCATTCAGCTCCAAGCATTATGAGAATGAGAGGATATTTTTTTCTTTAAAGTTGAATAGGTAGTGAAAATAAAAGATCAAACATGTGCCATAAATAAATTCATTGCAAAAACGTAATGGATTGCTTTCACCAAAAAATGAAAGAAAGTACGTAGGTGTTTTTCAAACTAGCTCGTCTTGCGAAAATCCTTTTTAGCACATTTCATAACCTTTAATAGTCTTATGCAACTGTGCTTTTTAAATTAAATAGCTTAAGTATGTGCCCAACCTTTGCCGAAAATAGGATTGCACAAGATTATATTTGACGACAGAAATTTATGTAAAGTTTGTGGGGGTCACAAACACAAAAAAATGTTTACTTCGTGTGTCTTGCATAAATATACTTTGAATTAATGTATTTGTATATTTTAGGTTACATAAACGACTGAATCTGTATTTGTACTTTATTTAATAGGATTATAACGTAAGTATAAATGCACAATACGTACGTTTTATCATTTCATTTTAACAAGTAAAACTCTTTAGATTGCTAAACCTCTGCTGTTGTTGCAATTGAACAAGCAAATAACCCATCTTATATCAAAAGAGTTAATAAGGTTCAGGTACTCTCTTCCGCTTATCTACTAAGGAGAAAAACTGATGCTTGCGACTTCTCAGCACTTCATTCATCTTTACTTTTCCTGTTGGTTGGGTTTCTCTCACAACTACTACTGCTGCTGCTGTTGCAGCTTTTGGCTTTATTTCTCTCTTCTTCTTTTTAAGAGAAAAACCATCCAAGCATGTTGCTCATATCCCTCTTTTTACACCCACCACGATTCTTCCAAGAGGAAATGTTGCGAGAGAATCAAGAATCCTCAAAACATCTTCTCCCACAAAATATACTGCATCCAACCCTTTCTCTCTTTTCCTTACCTTTGCTTTTCCTCTAATAACGACACATGTGCAATATTAATACCCTATTGCCTCTTATTTCTTTTACTTTCTTGGTTGTTATCATTCCCTCTTCTTGCTACCGATCATGACGATGACTATTAAAAGGAAGAGGAAGTACCAAGCAGCTAAATAATAATGTTTCCTCGCGACCTGTTTGCCATAATATTATAAGTAGTAGTGAGAACATCGGATTATTGGCGCGTAACAGTGCAGCACTAATGCAAACCAGTGCACATTTACAATGATAAACAAAAATCATGCCCTTTGCACACCTTGAACAAGTGTTCTTCTTGGCCACAACTACAACACTCTGTGTATACAGCTCACTGAGCACTCATCTTATTTTTTTGCACTACATGTATTATCCCATGCATGAATTTTCCTTTTCATTTTGGGGTTTCCCTTGACATGGTGCATATAATCAAATGATGATGAAAAAATATACAAGTTGTATATTTTTTACTCGTAGATTTACTGGACTGCAATGTGTGTGTGGGTGGACCTAGTGATAGCAGCTTGTTCAGTTGAGCATATATTTTCATCTTGTTGATGATGCCGTGACTTTTTATGATAGCAGTATTTAATGGCTCTTTAGAGACAAAACCCTCACGTGAGGCTCACACGCTTACCTTGTAATCTTTTCTCATGCACCTAACATACCTTGTGCACAATCTATCTTTATAAATACACATTATGATATTATTATGAATGAACTTTGTGTCCTTCAAACAATTTTTTTGCACTATACAGGCTTTCTACATATATAATAAGCGTCTGTAGATTTAAACTTGTAAAGGAGTGCATTGTGGCTTTTGTGATAGAGCTTTTTACACTTTTTGAGAGACACAAGCTTGTCAAATACTTTGTCACTAAGAAAGACGACATTTCATAGAACAATGGATTGAGGAAAGAAGAATTCCCTTTTCATAATGCCACGTATTTACCTATATATCCATCTTGTTACGCGAAAAACTGAGAAAGGAAGCCTATAAATCTGTCTTGGTATACCCAGTGTTTGTTTGCAGGATTCTTTAGATTATGTTTAATAGTATGGTGATGTCCAGAGCGTATACAAGATTAGGTTCCCATCATAGTACAAGGTTATAATTTATTGCGGTGGGCTTTTGTTATTGTGTTCCTGCCAAAATTTATTACAAAGTATAGTAACAGGAAAGATACATAAAAGTGTATAGTGATATGTAAAACAGCTTAAATTTTCAGAGGATTGGTTGGAGAAGGAAGCAGCAGTATCAGCAGCGAAAGTCCAAAGTTTCACTTGGGATACCAAATATAATAGTCTAGATTTCGCCTCACTGCGTGTAATAAATATCGAAATGGGAATATGGGTATCATGTTACCGTATATTTTCCATCTGTGTCCATGTGCTCACTATATATATTTTGTACCATCCGCATTCTGATACATACATTTTACGTGCCCTCTTGCGTTATTGCTACAGTATTATATTTCAATTTCAAGTTATACTCATGTAGTACTCCTTTGCATGATGTGCTTTTACTCGTTTTATATTAAGGTTTTACTCTTTCAGTAGTATGGGAAACCTGAAGGATTTTCTTGCTGAGCTGTGCATAATTCACATGCCTGGCTGAAAACGGATTGAATTTATATCGCGATTTCTTGTGTTTTTGTCCTCTGTATTTTATAGATGTTAGTTTGCACTTGTACTAGTATACTTGCACTCACGTCACTTTTGCTTCTTGTGGTTTGCATGGCAGATGAATGAATACAAAATGTAGCAGCTCTATACTCTAAACACATCCCGATAGCCTACTCACACACACACACACCTATTTCACATTCCTGTATCATCACCACCATTTCTGCCCTACTGCAACTTTTATAATCTCAAAGCACTTATCATTTTAGCATGTGTCCTGTGAGTCCTGTCACGTTGATATTCTCTCCCCCCTCTCTCTCTGTGTAGTGTTTTCTCTTTTTATTCACATGATTCTTGTCGGGAGAGACTGTGAGTGAGATTATGATATTGCTGGCGTGGTCGCATCATCGCTACTACTGCAATGTAATGTTGTATCCATTAAAATTTATATACCACATTACTCGTCATCATTATTTTGCGTGGCTTTCCTTTTCCCCACAAGTAACTTTCACTGTAATATATCCCAGTTGTTGCCTCACCACCACATATTTATTTAATGCTTTTTTTGTGCAAAATCACAATGCGCGCTCCTTTGACTGTTTGACAGGCCTTTTGTTGTTGATGGCCGAAAGGATATTATAAAAGTTTCATATTTCCTTCACCAAAATTATATACCTACCTACATAGGTCCATAAATACTATAGCTTTGGGCAGAAAATTACCTTATATACTTTTAGCTTTTATTATTATCTTGTCTTTTTTCCTTCAAACTTCATTTAGTAATAATAAGGCTGCTTACAAAAAACTAATAATAATGTCAGCGCTTTTTTGTTATTTATTCGCATTGTCAATTCTGGCTTGTTCCTTTTCTGCTGTAAGATAATGCTTGCAATATTCGACCTATACTTTTCTTCTCCCCGTTGATGTATAAATAGATCAATTGTTTGTAGTAGTAGTGAAGTGTAGCCACAGGCTGTTGTCTACTTGCTCACTATATGGGTTTTTTGTCATTTATCTTGAGTCGATGTTGATGCTCTATCTCATATCGTCAAAACTTATTTTGCAAGTTTGTTTGGTTTTCTGACAGGCTCGTTCCACCACTGCTTTTTTGATGCTTACATGACGTAACCCTTCATTTTATTTGGATGCATGGCTTGTAAAAAAGGAAGCTGTTTGTTGAGCTGCCCCTCTATGACAATATTGTTTTACCTTTACTGTCACAAGAATAATATTTGCGACAGGGAATAGACAATATATTTATATAGAGCATACAAAAATGAATCGAGTTAGAGAAGTAGAATATGGCATGGTAGATAGTAGTATAAGTAGCAGCATCGCAATGAAATCACGAAGAAAAAGATGAGTTGTGAGACTACGAGAAAACCGTTGTTACTGCCAAAATCGCGGTGGTCTAATGTTGTAATCTTTCCCCGTTGTCGTCAGTGTGCTTCCTAATTTAGTCCAGTTGCGGTCCTAACAAAACGTAAACTTACTTTGCACCCTATATCCAACTCACTTTTGACTTTATTCTCTCTCTTTCTCTTCACACTCTCTTTCTAGAGAACTACATTTTTGGGGTAGTAAACCAATGTAGCATATATAATAATGTAGATCATTAGTTTTGTGACACTCTTTGCTCTTTTCAGTAGATTGATGGGATAATAAAGAATGTAACTTATGATGTTATATTATTATTATATTTATATATATGTTGTAGTATAGTAATGTGATGTTCCATTTTCTCTTGTTCTTTCTCTCTCTTTTTTTTGTTTTTTTCTCTTTTCCTGTCCCCTTCACTCTCTCTCTCGTTTCATTTCTTTCCTTTTCTCGCCTTGAAAATCATTATTAATATAGGTTCGGGACCCGAATAGCTTTTACCTAAATGACAAACGTCAAGTTCGTATCCAGATTGAATGGGGAGAGTCCTATTTACTCTTTCAAGCCACGTACCACAAATATGATGACGTTACGCGGATTCACAACTTCCAAATGAGGTAAAAAACCGCATACTGTATACATACATATCACACCTTTTGGATTTCAGACACGTTACATATACATGGCTATGGCTGCCAGAAACTGAAAGATAAATTATTATACTTTCCTAATAATTTTTTTTTCATCATGTGATTCCATGTGATTCCAAACAGGAGAGAAATCGGAGCTTTGCAAGCGGAAAATTACAGTTTAGAACGACAACTTTTCAGTTACCAAAAGAGTATTGCGTATGCTCACGCGCATCAACAGCCCACCACTCATGCGACACCCAGAGGAGGAAGTCATTCCAGTCACCATTCCGGAGAAAACTCTTATGATGGTAGCAATGAGCATCATCGGCCTTTCCTTGACCGAGGAGTTTCCACTGATACAGAGTACGCATGAAAATCACTGAATAAATTTTCATACTGGTTCTAATGACTTAAAAACTAAAAAACATATAAAATATTTATCCTTATATACCTTTTGAACAAAAAATGGAATAACCATTTTAAATTTCCTATTATAAATATAATTATTATTATCAAATTACCTGTAATATTAAATATGGATAAAATTTTACAACCATTTAGAATAGTTCTCTCTAGAGCTCCTACTGACTTATATTTGTACACCTTTTCATTGACAAAGATGAAGAGGCAGGTAA
This sequence comes from Paronellides praefectus, assembly GCA_027744595.1. Classification (NCBI taxonomy): domain Eukaryota; kingdom Metazoa; phylum Arthropoda; class Collembola; order Entomobryomorpha; family Paronellidae; genus Paronellides; species Paronellides praefectus. Next base: position 1,325 of record JAITYZ010000409.1, on the reverse strand, counting down.
TTTACAAGTTAACAAAATACTTTTACTTAACTTCAAGTAAACTCATCTCGTCGCATGTCTATAATCAAAACAAAATCCTTTCAAAAAATGACTCATGGTGCCCCTATTTTTTCACTCACAATAAACTCATACGAAAAAATAAATAAATTCGCATCCGTAAGTTTACGAAATACAATTCCAAAAGATGGTGATAATTTGGTAAAATTACATACATATATTTGCATGAGGATCCTTTTATAAACTTAAAAGTACACAAAATGTACTCGCTCACTTCCATTCATGTAGATATTATTGACTTTAAATTATTATTTTTCATTCTCCTACATTTATTTTTGTACTCGTAAAATATTTGGTATTAGATATTATTTTTTTAATCTAAAGTGTATTGATACTATATATGCGTGTAGGTATCTAATTTGATATTCTTCACTATATACGCAGATTGTCAGCATTGTCGCAGAATAATGATGCAGCCGCTCCGTCACTTCGTGCTCCTTGATGTTGGCTAATTGTTGCAGTTTGGAAAGTATCTCTTTCTTCTCGCTACTGTTCTTGTTCTTCTGCTCTTTCATTTTTGCAAGTTGCCGTTCTTAAATACTCGTATTCTCTCTGTCTATCTCTATCTTCTTGCTCTCTTCTATTTACATCATAATATTATTACATATAGATATGTCTGTATATATAACTATTCTTATTACTAATGCATTTCTTTCTAATAATCTTTTTCTTCACATCTTTCTAAAATGTATTTCTGTATTCGTTGTTTGCTAGTTACAAAGTATACATTACACAAAAAAAGTCATGTGTTTTCATTATATTGTCATCAGTATCGTGGCTCATAATATAGTATCGTCTTCGTCGTCACTATATATATTTATAACTAATTTTACTTATACATATTAAAAAACATATTATAAATACGAAAATTCATACTTCAAAACTCACAAATGTAGTGTAGAAATGCAATAATATTAATTCTTGGTATTTTTGCGTTAATATTAGTAATTATTGTGTTTCTGTAGAATAGTAATTCTTCTTCATTCATATCAACTTACAAGATTGGATTTTTTCTTCTTTGGCAAATTATTTTCAACAAAAAGTAACAATACTGTTCGTAGTTTTGTTGTAGCTTTTACACAAATTACTTTTGTTTAAATACTTCAAAAGTACTTTTCAATGATTTTCTCTCTTTTTATCTAAGAATGTTTAGATCTGTTTATTAACTAATCTCTTAAAACACATAACAATGTTTTAGTTTACTATTTAGATTACTTGAATTGTGAGTTTATTTATTATAAACTTCTAATTATATTGTGAGCGTATTA
>JAITYZ010000408.1:0-11459 GCA_027744595.1 Paronellides praefectus | reverse complement strand
TGATGATATATGGCGATAATAGATATTTTTTTAAGAGGAAAGAAATAATTTGTCCAATTCGTGTCATTAGGAGGTCATAATGTACCCCCATAAAAACCGATACACTGATTTTTCAAAGCAATCAGTTTTTTTTTCAGTTCAGTTCCGTTTCACATTATCATACTTTTAAAAAAAGAAGTTTTTTTCATAAATCGTGCAGCAATACAAAAACTTGATTGTACTTTGCGTAGCGTAGAAACACAAAAATAATTGCTCCAATATTTAGTACAAAAATTTCGGATTTTTTATTGAGCAAAATTCTTTCTTTTTTTTTTAAACATTCATTGTACTTTTTTTTATGAATGTGTTTTTCTACCAAATAATGTCAAATATATTGAGCACCTAACTTGACTCTTGAGATCTCAACATACTGGTACAAGAAAACATTACTACATCTGTTCATATTTTGTCCATTTTATCTGTTTGTACACACATTTTGTGATCTGATCTGAATTCTTCTGGTCGCCTCTAAAATGGCCATGATGTTTTCATAATTATTAGTGAGTGCTGCTGCTGTACAACGTACAAAATAATGAGAGCAATAATCATAAGCATCAAAACTCATCATCACATCAACATCTACCATGTCAGCACTCTCTCTCTGCCGCTGTTCATATCTTTCAAAGTATACATGCACTTTACAACAGCACCTCCTCCTCTTCTTCTATTCCTTCTTGACGTTGTTAAACTTACACATTATCTGCCATCCCGTCATCATGATACGATCAGTATCAACTATCAACATGAGTAGTGCCACTGCACTGCAGAATGATGATGACGGTGATAGCCCTGTTATTACAATTATTATTATTACAATAATCAAAATCATCTTCATTTTTACTGCAACTCCGCTCCTGCTTCATTTTCATCTTCATTTACAGCTCAATTCCAGAGAGAGAGCACACATTTATTCTGTCCAACATACTTACATAAGTCCATAGGCTGTTATTAGTATATCTATAAAAATCAACAATTTCTTTCAAGATGTTTTTAATTATGCACGGACCAGACGAAATAATGAATACCAGATAATAACGATCATCTTGATTGCTGCTGCTGCTGCTCCTCCATAACAACAGCCAGCAGTACAAGAAGAGGACAAGCACGTAATCATGTTTCCTCTGTGATGATGCCTGTTGACATGATCATAATGATGACACTACTTCTATACCACCGATCTTTTTTTAACGCTGCTGCTCCTACATTCTGCTGTTAGAGAACCAATGAAAGAAATTCTTTGATATCTGTCGACAATAACTCCATTTGACATCCTTGCCGTTTTGTCCTCCTCAGCCTTTTATCCTTGTGATCTATGCTTAACGCACAAGATGGTGCACAGTGCACACATAAAAAGAATATTATCCATACACACTTGACGATACTTTATGCATACTAATTTAACAAGTGCATACATACTTCACATAAAAAACTCATCATCAATATCCTCATTTCTTTGCTCTTTTTCCCCTGTAAAAAATATATCCTATTTTTTACCCGATGTGCACTTTAACTCTCAAAAAATATGTAGTTATCTGACAAGTGGTAATATTATATCATCATTTGCCGTTATTATAGCATTGAAAAAAGATCNGCTCTTTTTTCCCTGTAAAAAAATATCCTATTTTTTACCCGATGTGCACTTTAACTCTTAAAAAATATGTAGTTATCTGACAAGTGGTAATATTATATCATCATTTGCCGTTAATATAGCATTGAAAAAAAAGAACTGTCGTGTGTATCTCTCTATCTCAGTGGTGGTGGGTGGGTTGTAGTGAATAGTCTAGTGTGGGGTTGTTATATTTTTGTTTGTGCCATCGAACCAGCACCGCCGTCACAACAAAAAATCTCATGTTTTTTAAACCCCTTTTTTCCTCTCTCGGTTTTTTCTTTGATTACATTCGATACAGAAGCCATAATGGGATGTATGGATTAATAAAGAAAAGATGTTGATGATCATGGTGGTGATAAAAAACACGGGAAAACCCTTGTGCTGCTGCTGATGATGAACGAAATGGCAGAGTACAAACAGAGCAATGCAGTAGAATAACAGCAGGAAAAACTCCCACTCCTCCGTGCTTTTCAAAGTCATTGACTAACAAGTAAAAAAAAGAGGAGCACAAAAGTGGTGTGGAGAGTTACTGCACCAGTCATTAGTGCTCATTACTTGAAGATCACGTTCAAACAAATTTTTATACTTTTTTATGTCTGTCTCTCTCTCTCTCTCTGTATCTCAAAATGAAGGCGATAAGCATTGATGAAGGGGATGATACCGATAATGTCATTTAGAAAACCTTTACATCTGGCCTGGTGGTATGACGCGTCATGACGGTGGTAGTGTCAAATGTTAGTTTTGCGCCTTGTGTATTATTTATTGCGGTATGATTTACAATATATGGTCAAGGGTGAATGAATTGTTTAATGTAGTGCAATAATAATGCAAAGATTCGAAAATGTGCATTTTGCTTCTGTTCATTGATCTGCTGATATAAAACTGTGTGGTAGTAAGAAAAATTTGAATTTTCCCGCTTTGCAAAATCTTGAAAATTTCAGTGTCACAGTGAAAATTTTTAATGGGGAGAAAAAAACCTTTGCTTGGTCCTCAACTGCACAGTACAGTGCAGTAGCAGGATTTAGCAAGACAAGATGTTTGAGAAACGGAAGTTTGAGGAAAAAATGTTTGATAAAATCTAGAAAAAAGGCGGGAATAAATATTTTTTATAGCTATATTTGATCACTGTCAATGTCAAAATTGTGATGAATCGAGTCTCATTTGAGATTGAGAACGTCAATTGGTGTAATACAAATAAAAACAATAGATTTAGCTCTCATGTCTCAAGCCACCTGTCTCACAGTAAACCAACTTAATACAGCTGACAGTCTGACGTGTGAGCAATTACACGAAAATAAATAAACGTAGGTAGTAGTACAAATTTGATAGCATGTATTGTAGGCATGTATATTAGAGCAATAACAATCAATCTAGCTAGAAATGATAAAAAAAGCCTTATTAAAATCTGATTCTGATCGATGAAGATTTTTCTCCGTTTAATATTTAAGAAAAAAAAATATGTTTGATTTTTCATTGTTTACATTTGCCGACAATCGAAACTTGTGTTCAACTTGAGCAGTCAATTATTAAACAAAAGAATTCTAGTTAAATTTAAGCATTGAGTATATATTTTATGTATATTTCTCTTGCACATGAGGACTGGACGGCATTTTTGTTCCAATGTCCGCCAATTAATCACCTCTTCACTTGTGATTTATACTTTTTAACGTAAAAAAATTCTATATTATATTAACTGTTGAATGCATCACATGCTCAAAGGAATTTTTAGAGCTACAACAATAATTTGTGTATGGGAAATCTAGAAGAAGAGCAGATAACACAATATATATTCGGATCGGACAACAGATGAAGAAGGAAAGAAGTTGGTACAAAAAGTGTATCCTGTAAAATATAGAGGAGATGAAGAAGAGTGAGGTAGCAACAAGAACGGTATTTGATCGATTGCTTGTCTGTCAACCTTTCTTGGGGGATGAAACGGTTTTATGAGCTACTCAGTCAGTCAGATGGATTCTTTTCACATGATAGTTTATTAGAAAAAATATGTATTGGAGTTGTAACTTACATAATATATTATACAATATCTACTAAAATACAAAATATAAACACTAATTGGTTAGCTGTCAGTAGAGCAAATATTTTTACAGTAAAAACCTTCCTTTAGTGCTTTAGCTATATATACACCTAAGTGTATAGAGCCTATAGGCTACTGAAGAGGAATATATTAACGTTTTTTTTTTGCAAAAATAAAATAAAGTAGCCAGCCAGAAAGCGCCAATTTTTGGTTATATAAAAAAATTGGTAAAAAATGAGTGGAAAAAGAGGAACCTGAAGGTCTCAAAAGAACAGTTTAAATACAAGATACACAAGTGGAGTAGTAAGAAAAGACAAAAAGAAGAAGTGAATGGGTGAATGGGATGAGGGAGAAATAGAAGAAAAGGGATAAAAAAAATTTTTTACAGGTTGGACGACTCTTGCTGTCTGGTGGTGGCGGTGGTGGTGTGTGTGTGTGTGTGTGTGTGTGTGTGCAGTACTGCATTCTGTCTGTCGCCACTATCCATCCATTTTCTCAGCATTTTAATAGCTTTTGAAAAGCTCGGAAATTACAAGGTTCCTGTGTGGTGTGTGTGTGCAGTACTGCATTCTGTCTGTCGCCACTATCCATCCATTTTCTCAGCATTTTAATAGCTTTTGAAAAGCTCGGAAATTACAAGGTTCCTGGTAATAAAGTGAAGTAATAAATATTTATTGGAGAGACAATTAACGAAATTCTTCATTGAGCTCTCTCTGGTCTTGTTGATTTCCCTAAAGTGCACTTCTTATTATTCCTCTCCTACGCCTTTCCGCTCTCTTTTTTTATTTAAAGCCGTGTCTGTATAAAGTCCGCAGAGATGGCATACTACTAATGTATGCTATTATAATACCTATACATACCTCACAATCAGAGCCGTACAGCCGGTGATGATGATGATTCATGTATTCTACTCCCGTGCATCATCATCAGACAAAAAGGTATCAAACCAGTGCATCACCACACCATTATTTTATACGCAGATAGCAATACGTGTTATTATTATGCAACAAAGATCTCAACAAAAATCTTTAAAAAGAAAAATACGAAGGAAATACGAGGGCGGACTCATTCTCAAAGGTGGATGCTAATCCAAATGGTTTCTCTTATAGAAAAGGGAAGGGAAGACGCTATCATTTTCACCGGTATGGTATCCTCTCGCAAGAATAAAAGCAAAAGACGAATCCTTTTTTTTTCAAAGTGTTTTGTGATCAGGTTTTACCCCAAAATAAAAGAAGAAAAGTCATAAGGTAAAATATCGAAGCAACTAGAAAGGAAAGCGAAAGGGGTAAAAAAAAGTAAAGTAGAGTATAATAAGTAGACAAGTAACGCACAAAAAAATGATTACAAATCTGCGTCTAAACATAAAATAGGAGGATCCATCTATCTTTGAAATAAAAAAAACACGCTTATAATGTTTAAGCCCCTGCATTTTATTATGGCCACTGATCTGGATCCCGGTCAGTAAATAATTTTGTCAAGTGATATTTCTACTCCATCCTCCATACCAGTTTCTTTAGTAGCCTGCGTTGTTATGACAAACTTATTGAAACGCATAGTACCAATTACCAATACGAAAGAGCCAACTCTTTAAAGTATTTTTTATGTAGCATTTTGGTTAGAAAAAGGAAAAGACAATCTATCTATTTATCTATAAAATTAGCTCAAAACCTAGCATGATCATAATTATCATCATCCTCATTGTATCATCCTCCAGAGATGATCTCCAGAAAAAAACTGTCTTTTTTACAGACACTAATTATCATTAGCAGGCCTTTTAAGGAGGAGAGCCATAAAAAAATTCAGGCCTTTTCTCATGAAAACGATCAACACAACAAGCCAATCAAGCAAATTGCTTTGCATAATGTGCACACATAGACATATACATTTAAGCATATATCTACCTACCTACACATACTGTATATATATTGCAGATGCAGAGCAGAACCAACACCCTTTCTCTGGATTATACATTACTACATCATCTTATTTTTCTTTTACATTTTTTTTTTGGCAAATACTCAGTGGCATTTTCATGGTATTTCCTACCCAAGAACTAAAAAAGCATAATATAATGGAAAGCACATTATTACATTATCTGTATATTGAACTAGCATGTAAACTGCTCTGCTGTTCCTGTAATAAGTCAAGTTGAGCTACTGTATTGCAAAGATTGCAACAAAAAAAAACGGCTTCAAGACATCAATAAAAATGACTCGCTCTTTCTCATCTACAACTAATAGTAATGATAATGAATGGGACATCACTGTGACTGTGCGGCACCAAAAAAATATAAAGACAGATGATTTTTACCCTTCCCTTCCACTCTTTTTCCAGATATAAATATATATTTGCTTTTATAATAATAATAATAATTTTATCTAAGCATCTCTACAGTATTACTACAAGTGCATAGTAGTAGCATTATCATCAACATGATCCAAGTTAAGTAGTGTGTGTAATAAATGATAATACAAATTCAATCCCCCCGCTTCTTTCTTCCTTCTCAAAATTTTTCATGCTCATCCGGGCTCTCTCTCTCTCTCTTGTTGATTTCGTATTATGCATTTTATATAAAAGTTGCTTAAAGCTTTAATAATAATAATACTTGCCCTAGTGCATTTGTAGGAAAAACTAATTATCTACCAATCCATATGTCCACTTCGGTTCATAAACTTCCCTCTCTTCTCTCTCTCTCTCTCTCTCTCTCTCTCTCTCTCTCTCTCTCTCCTTCTATCTTTTTGCCTTCTCAATAAAATCCTTAATGTCCTCTGATGCTTCTTCTTCTTCTTCATACCATTATTACTCTTCATTGTTTAATCAGATCCCCTCCTGATAATTACTCCTGCATTGCTACTACTACTCCATAGCCACTAGTTATAATACTCTTCTTCTCTCTACACTCTACTCTGCACGTAAATTATAAAGAGTAAGCATACAGCAGTATTAGAAATGACGACAACGACATTGCACTGCACTTGAAGAAAAAATTCTTAAAGGGTAAACTTGTGCAGTAGTTGCAGTACTCATTAATGGACTCCTTATCTCTCTCTCTCTCTCTGTCTTTTTACTCTTTTGACTTGTATAAATACCCTGCTCAGCTCAACATTCATTCATGCTTCTCTCTTTTATCTATATTTAGTTTTTGATATTTATTTTATAAAAGGGAGCAGTTAGTGATAGTGATTTACTCACTCGCTCTTCTTTTTTCTCTGTCTTACAATCCGCGTGTATTATAGGATACCTAACTACACAAAACAGAGAACCGACAACAAGGCAAGAAAAGAATGATATAATAATAATAATAATAATAATAATAATAATATAAAAGGGAGATGAGATAATGTTTTTCAAGTATTGCAGTAGTAGTAGGAGTAGATGCTGTTGTTTGTTGTGCATTGCATGCGAGTTGTATTAGTGATGGTGTATAAGTTCCGCATTTTGCTTCTCTTTTTCGTTTTTTTTTTGCTCTCTCTCTCTCTCTCTCTCGATCCCCATTAATTTCTTCAGTTTCAAAATTGGGGACTTTTTATTATTGTCATTATACTCTTCCTTCCTCATTTCCTTATTTATTTATTTACACAAAACTTTGGTAGTAGATCTGATGATGCACGCACCAAAGAGGAGAGCAAGAAGATCTGTGTAATGTGTAAAGCCCATATTTTTGAAATGAATGCACGTGAATACTTTGGAGGAGGAAAAGAGGAGAGACAAGAAGAATGCAATACAAGAGGAGTTGTTGTTGATTCCGCTTTATAGTATTCCTTGTGTAAAGGAATTTTTATTGTCCTGGATAAATAATAAGCAACTCATTAAAAGTACAGGAACTTTCAATAAATTTTAAGGCTTGTTGATTTAAAACGAGATGAGCATAGAGATATTATTATCAAATAGGCTTATAATTTTATGTATACCAATTTAGGTTCTATGCTATTTTGAATGCTCTCTCAAAAAAAAAAAAGATTTTATTATAAAAACAGTTGTAATTATTTTTTATCCTAATCCTATTATATTTATTTTTGAAATTTGAGAAATAAAACACTTTTTTTGCAAAAAAAATATAGTGGCCATTTTTTAAGCCCTTTGGCCTACCATTTATTCCCATGTAATTTATATGTAAAGTATCATTAAAGAAGATTGAAAAGGATGTTAGACTGTTTATCTTCTATGTTGTCTTTTTTTTATACACAAAGTTAAGTGTGTAAATAACACCATGTTTGCTTCTTTTCCATCATCCTCCAAAACTTTCTCCATTTCACATCACATCATCATCCTCATCATCTTCTTGAACAAGTTTTGTGTAAATACTAAAACTACTACGACAAGCATGCAATTCTTTTTTTTAACCTAAAGAGAAATACATAACTTAGCTTAGTTAGCTTTGCACAGTGCTTTTTTAACTACTACAACAACAACAGCTTTCTACTTTTTTGTACTCTCTGCGACTATCAGCAAAAATGATGCTGGGAATTTTATGCAAATTTTAAAAGGATAAGAATGGCCAGCCATTTAAGAAAATTAAGAAAGTAAACTATGTATATATACCTATAAATATAACTTTTTGCTGAATAAAGTACAAAAAAAAAACATTCTAGGCAAAAAGAGGGAAAAAAAGACAAGAAAGATGTAGGACGTGAATGTGTTTGCTAATATGAAACGTTGTTGTTTGAGGAGCTATAAATGGTAACTAGAATTGGATGACATTATCTTGGCTGTCGTTGTTGTGTACACTGTGTATATTATATTACGCTACATATTATATACCTACCTAAGCTGTTATCCGCAAAATAATAATAATAATAATAATGACACATCACATCCCCCTGAAACTTTTTCCAAACTGGGATTGTACACAGAGCAAAAGATTTTTTTTCTTTTTTTTTTCATAATAAAAAAAAAACAAATCAGGAATGTTTGCCGTAATAATAATAATAATACAAAGACAGATGAGAATCTTGATGATGATACAAGCATGCATGTATCTACTACTCCACAAGAAGGAGAGAGATGTAAGTATAAAAAAAAGATAAAAAAAACAAAATGGTAAAAAGAGGAAGCTGGCACATGATGATAATAATGATATGCAGTGCATGTACATCAACTCTATTTATGCATTATATTTTGTACGCAGTACAGAACAGAACACGTAAATCAAAGATTTCTCTTTCTGTCCTTCTTTCTTTCTTTAGATATATATATTTTTTTTACTTCCAGGAGGAGCCATCACCACCACCACCACGACTACTAGTACAGATACCACCATAAACTTTTCCCTTTTCTTTCCTTCCTACTTTTGTATTCAAACCAAGAAATCAGTGAAACAACAACAATAATCCCACGAAGAAATAAGAAAAACTGATGATGAATCTTGGTTGTAAATCGCAGAAACAAGCTCAACAAAACTCAGGACATTTTCCTTCGTTTGTAAAAGAGCTCTTGGTGTACATGATGGAATTAGGATACCTTTCTCTCAACCACACATACATATATTATGCTTCAAATATATATCTATATATTCTATAACATATTTATGTATGCATATAGTTTTAGTAATAATAATAATAATAATAATCATGACGTTCACGTTCGATCGACGTTATTATGTAAGATTGTGCGATAAAATGCAAATATAATTCATATATATATGTGTGTGTGGTGCAGCTAGCGTTACAGCTTGTAAATAGGAAGGAAGTCAGAAGAAATTAAATGATCCACCTTACATCCTTATCATCATCACTGGCATAATACATGTAGAAAATATATGCACGTTTTTTACTAGTATACTTATTATTGTAGTAGACATAATATATAATTTCTGATTTGAGTAATGTTTGTATAGGTATTTGTGAGTTTGTATGTATGTCTTGATGTAAATGTTAAAGGAAAAAAGAGAAAGGATGAGAGAGAGAGAGAGAGCGAACGAGATATAAAAAGGAAGGAGATCAGAGAAAGAGATGAATTTAGAAAAGAAGACCGACCAGAAACTCCTCTTGTACAACTATTCCTCTCTTGTCTTTTGATGTCTTTCTGTCTGCTTGTAAGAAAGGAATCTAGTTTCGTCTTCTTCTTTTTCTTCTTTTTTTTTGTATGGGAAGTGCTGGTGATGATGATGATGATGATGAGAAGTTGCTCTTCTTGTATGCTTTTTAACTCTTTCATGTTGTTTCACAAGGAGTACAAGTTGTTTAAAACGAAGAAATTTCTTTGCATTTCTTTGACTTGCTCACTTTTTATCTGGCAGACATGGACTGGAGAGGATCATGATGATTTTGATGAGCATACCATCATATAGTTCTTTAGAATGGCGTTGTTGAATTAATTATGACTTGTCCATGCTACTTTACAATTACTCTTATTTACTTTACATAATATACTATATACCTATAATAATAATTATTGTTATTATATTTGAATTAGAATAAATTGAATGCATTTGTGAAACAAGCAGTTAGATTTGGAAAGTATTAAAAAATTGAGTGTATTTGCAAGAGGATTGAGTGAAAAATATTTTTAATTTAAAATATTCATCTTTCAGATTATCTATCGCATATTTTTTTGTACCCTCTCTCTCTCTCGACATCTCTCTGAAAAATATATCGTCAAACTTTTCCTCTCAGACAAACAACTTACTTGTTATTTTTAGCATTATTATTTGCCTTGTTGCTTATAAAAAAAAGTTGATTCTCTGCTTAAATAAGTAAGTCGTCGTTTTCTCTTCTTCCTCCTCCTCTCTTTCCTTTTTCCTCCTATCTCATTTTATTCCTTTGCAAATAATAAATTATACGACGACTGACCTGACTCTCTTAACAAGACTCACACAGAGAGTGAGACAGAGAGTGAGAGAGTCGAGTAGAAAACATCACAATCACCACCACCATCATCCCCGTAACGTGTTGAGCAATAGGCACGCACGTTTTTTTTCTCTGTGTGTTGCTCTTTTTTAACTTTAACTTTTAGCCTATGTATCTTTCCATGCTATTTATATGTTTATTCCTCTCTCTCTCTCTCTCTCTCTTGATATTACTCAACCAACCAGCCCAAATATCTCTTATATATACATAAATAGGTAAAGATATATATATTTATCTATCTTTTCAACTTTTACTTTTTAAACATTACACATGCTTTACCGTTTTCCTCCCGTTCACATAATATCATCTCCTTGATCTTTCTCTCTCTCTCCAGCTTCTCCACTGAAAATTCGTTAAAATAAAAAGATATATCTTTTGATTACAATCCTTCCGTCGTCCTTTTTAATTCCTAATCCCTTCAAGTCCTTCTCTCTCTCTGTCTCTCTCTCTCCCTCTCTCTCTTGACTGATCACATTTGCGCCTTCTCTCCACTACTAACTACTACCCCATTGCTAATACTACTACTCCATGTCTATATATTATTTCGTATAAGCTAAAGCTTTACATTTTATACATTACATAAATTATCTGCTTTGTAACTGTATCTCTTTTCTCAAAAAAAAAATAAAACTTCATCAATTCTCTGCCACTACGACTAACTACTACACTCCTACCACTACTCCTTTTCCCTCTTTTACCCTTTTTTCAACTAAAATTAACTGTGGATTCGTTCGTGTATGTATAATATAATATTCCATGCCATGGATAACTTTTTTTTTCTATCTCAATCTCTCTCTCTCTCTCTCTCTTCGTTTTTTTCTTCTTCTTTTTCCACTTTTGACTTTTTCACTGTAACTCGATATAATTCCATAGATGATACTATTTTTTTACTAGTTTCCCTACTTATTTTTCTTTTTTTATAGAAAAAAAA
>JAITYZ010000407.1:0-10506 GCA_027744595.1 Paronellides praefectus | reverse complement strand
ATTTAATGTATGCTTAAACAGCAAAACATTTTGTAGTTGAAATTATGTACGTTTTTACACTTTTTCATATTACAATGTGTGTAGTATAAATATACATTTAAAAAAAAAGAAATTACTGATTCCATTCAAATCCAGCCGACACGAGATGGGAGTAGAAAGAAAGAAAGAAGAAAAAAAAACAAGAGCGAGAGATAATAATAAATGACGGGAAGCGAGACGCCATGCTTTGCTCAGTTGGCAAAACCGTAAATTTTGGTTGAATAATAAGATGGATATCAGAAAAAGTTTTATTTATTTATTTTGTGTATAATCGTCATATACACTAAGCACTACACACCATATACATGTAAACACTGTATTTCTATTTACATCAAAAATGCACAACATTTTTTTATTATTTCACACAAAGAGTAAAAGTGTATATCTATTGCCTTGTCTTTTTTCTGCTTTACAAAGTATGAGAGTGTCAATGGAAGCATGGTTTTTTTAAAAGAGTGAACAGCAAAGCAAGCAGCTATATTTAAAAAACAGGAGACATTGACATGTTTATCATGGTAATTATTATAATTATGATAATTGTAACGATTATTGTATGCACTAAAGGAAGTCATAATATAGTTTTTTTATGCAAGTGCCATGTAAATGAATGGGTTGATGTGGATGCTGCTATTGCTGCTGCTGCTGCTGACATTGAGTGTTTAAAGGATTTTTGTCACGAAACCATTTTACATTTTTTACTATTTTTACAAAAAAAAATTATCATTTATCATTGTTGATCATGCCAAGCGGGCATGTATTTGGAATTTCAATTCCTAGAGAAATAAAATTAAAAAGTATTGTAATGGAAGTATAGTAGCGGAACTAGCACATTTAGTTTTAGAAAATTGTACGCAGGCATATATATTACATGTTTTTTTATGTATGCTAAATAGATATGATCTTTTTTCAAAGCAACTTGAAATAATTTGAACCTAATTGACTGCAAGTGTTATAAACATGTTATTATTTATTTATTTTGTTGTAACTGAAAAAAAAGAAACTAAACGATACAAGCTCCATTTTTTTTATTTTTTTTATCTCTCAGTATAATCTGCCGCCGCCGATATATATAAAAGATAAGTCAATTTAGAAAAATTTGTTGCAAATTTGTTGCCCATAAATCTTTCCAAATTCAGTAATTTGCTACATGTAACCCCCATACAATTTAGTAGAGAAATTACAAAACGGTCCACTTTCGATATCGGCTCATGTGTACATAATTTAATTTGGATTACAACAGAGTCAAATCTTTTTACACAAATCTCTTTTTGCCCAAGAAAAAATTTGGAGCACAAAAACATTGTCTGCAAAAAATTAAGCTTATCAAAAAGGAGGAATCTACAAATAGCCCAAATAACGATGTGGATGATGATGATGGTAATCATAATAAGCACAAAAGTATCTATTTTATTTCTGGGTGGTATGTTTTTGTAACGAACAATCAACAACATTGCTACGATGCAATGTTACACAGTACATTACAAATATATATTTTTCAAACGTATACACACACAAAACATCCTATTCATTACAGCGATCAGACCAAAAAGTAGCGGTACATGGTTCACCGTACGTGTGTACACCATAACATGTCAGCACACAAGCCAACAATTTATTATCCACCGCATCGCGCAATACATTTTTTTGCTTCTCACTCAACTCAAAGGAAATACTCAAATCTTTATTTTTTTTTTAAAAAAAAAAAGGAGCAAGCATAGCACACAGAAAAAAAAATATGCATGAGCTTCACACATTTTGAACACCATATCCATTCATTCAATCTTTTTATTTTATTTTAAAACTTACAGCCGCAGTGACTCTTTTTTTGGCTATATGTGTGCAGTGAAAAATCTCTATAAAATATCAAATCACCACAACGCGCATATAAATATAAACTACAATGCCCTTTTTCAGTTAAAAAAATCGCAGTCACCATCATCATCATGATACTTTATTTTTGCTATCTTATTTAACATCAGCATCCTCACCGGCACCGCGCCACCATTAAACATTACAGACAAAAAAATTGTTATTATTATTATTATTTCTACTACCCCGACTACTTTGATACACACCAAAAAGGATCTTTTTTTCTGATCTGATAAAATAATCCATAGATCACACTTTCTCATATGTGCAAGTGAATACACACACACCCAACAACACCAGACACGTTGCATTATTGCATATATATTCATAAAAAACTCTCGAAGAGACATGCATGCCTATTTAACCAAATCACCGTCATTCCCAGGAGGGAACTCTCTGTGTAGTATTGTGTGTGAGCACGCAAATTGAATGAAAGGAATAATTGTTTGTCTGTACTCACAATACTACCTATTTATTATAATCACAACTCGACTATATAACTTTTTTGTACGCTTATTATTATTACAAGAAGCAATTTAGCAACTTGCAACACTGCGCTCAAACATACACACAGAATACAGACACAACAATGCACACATTATGTGTACATTACTGACATGATTGATAGATATCATCAATTTGTGCACAGAGTATGAAAACAGCATGTGGTGCTCTCCCATCATCATCATATCAATCCTACTCAAAACCAGCAGTAGTAGTGGAAAAGGCAAGAGAGGCAGCCAGAAGAGCAAAGTAGGTGAAGTGAAGCCAGGTGTTGTTGTGTAAGTAAAATAATACCATCAACTATCATCATCATCTTCTTCTTCTTCTGCACCACTACATGCTCAACTCACATATATAATTCTGCTGCCGCCACACACTGGCGTTGTGCTTTTGCCTGATTCTCTCATGTACTATGTTTTGTTGTGATGTTAACCCTTTAAAAAACTGACAGCTTTGCACTGCTGCTGCTGCTACTCTTTTTTTTTGTACAGTCACTAAATAAAACACACACACACACAAATTCAGCCCTTTTTTAATCTTGTATTATAAATGCTCATAGTACAACAAAATGCGTACGCATGTAAATCTGTAGTCAAGATGACATTGATAACATTGTGTAGTGTAATAATAATGGTAATGGTTGTGTGTGTGCTCTTTCTTTTATACCGGTATTATAATATGGTGTGTGGTGGTAGTGGTGGTGTGGTGTATATCAGTGTGTATCACTGAGAATCTCATTCGTAGTAGTAGTAAATGGTTGTGTCTGTGCTCTTTCTTTTATACCGGTATTATAATATGGTGTGTGGTGGTAGTGGTGGTGTGGTGTATATCAGTGTGTATCACTGAGAATCTCATTCGTAGTAGTAGTAAATTTACAAGGATAGCAAACAAAAAGCCGAGTATATGTGTTTCAGTAGCAGCAGCAGCAGATGTGTTGTTGTTACCATAATAAGTCAATTAAGCCGGCTTTGCTTAGATTGATGATGAGGATAAATGAAACGGAAATAACTATTTACACCGTTTAGCGGATGAATATCATTAGAATTTTTTTACCTGTTTTGTAAACTTTTTTTGTAATGCTGTGTAGTTTTTATAATTCACACACATATTATACAGCTTCCACTATAATCACTACACAAACTCACAAGTTGAGAGGAAATTGTTTTTTTAGAGAATAGGTATAAAAAATGCTTTTAATTAATGAAGGAAAAAATTATATTTTTTCAACTTTTTTTTACTCAAATGAGTTCATAGTTTCAATTAAAAGTGTAGTAGTATAAATACCTATGCAGTTTGTTTGTTTTTGTCAGCATGAATTATTTTTTTTGTAGAATTTTTACACACGTGCACATCAAGTGCTTAATTGATTCATTCAAGTGGAAATAATTAATTCATTAAAAAGTTATAAACAAACTGTCACCACTTTTTTTCATTCACTTTTTTTTATTTGTTTGCAATTTAGCAATCAGGTTAAATTGTACACTTAATTTTTATTGGTTCACCGGATTTGTCACCTGCAAAACTGGGACAAACTTGTTTCTTCTTTTTATTATTTACCAAATTATTTCAAACATTTCAATTTGTATCTTGAAAAAATGTCGCTAGTATTCATAACACGTATATAAAATTGCAACTTGCCCTGATTTACAAGATTCCAATAAAATTGTCCTTGTCGTCCTTGTCCAAATGTAAAAGTAAAGAGATGAGAGATGTTGGTTTCCATAAAATTCCTTTTTCCTTTCAACACAAACACCTTCACCACATCCTCATATACTATTCCTGTAAAGGTAAGGTGACAACTTTTTAACTTGATTAAGAAGAAGAAACTTGGCAGAAACTATTAGATCCAGATTTTTATCCAGTTGAACGCGCTCACACGTTCACACTTTTGCACGTCAGGAAATAATACTTATTTTTTCCTCGCTCGCAATTTTCTTCTTTTTTTTCTTCTTCCCTTTACAAACTTTTATATAATTTCTTGAACCTTTCTCCTTCCGCTAGGAAAACTTTCTCACAAGCACTGGAGTATAAAATGCACAAGACAGTTTTAAAATCCACTAATGTCAAAAACTTGAATCCTTTCTGTTTAAAAAGTCAAAAAGTGTGCATTAGTGTATTTCATTCAAGATACCGCTATCCATTTGCACACAGCCACGGTATATGTAGGTATGTATATATAGCTTTGTAGCACACGACAATGTTTGAAAGATGAGAAAACAAGTTTTTCTATTTAAACATTTGCCGAAAGCACACAAAAAATTGTCGAAGAACGAGGAGCGAGCTCTGTTCTGGAAGCAAGTTG
Source organism: Paronellides praefectus (assembly GCA_027744595.1). NCBI lineage: Eukaryota > Metazoa > Arthropoda > Collembola > Entomobryomorpha > Paronellidae > Paronellides > Paronellides praefectus. The sequence continues at coordinate 5,792 of JAITYZ010000407.1, read as the reverse complement.
GTAAGTGACTGAAAAACATTTCCCCTCTCTCCATCCATTCAGTTAGCCACTTGTCTCACAGACTTTTCATTCTCGTACTCGAGTTGAACTCTTCTCTCTCTCTCTCGACGACGCAGTGGTGTGTGTGTTCTCTGCTGTTCTCTCTGCCATCATTGCATTTTGCTTGTCGTGTGTAGTTGTAGTTTAGCAGTGCAAAGCGTTCGTAGAGAGGCAAAAGGGGAAAAAAGCGTGTGTGTGGTTTGTGTGTAGTAGTAATTTTGTCAAAAGTTTTGTTCTCATACGCTTCTCTCTCTTCTCTCCTTCTGTTCACTACTCGACTCGCTTAAGTGACTGAGCAAAAAGCAAGCAAAGCACCCTCATCTTAATAACATAACATTTCAACTTGGGCAGTTGTAGTAGTATGTGTGTTCTTCTTTATTCTATATGGCAGCTTTTTTTGCTTTTGCATCACATCTCTCTCTGTTCTCTTGCCGTTTTCCTTGTCGCCGTTGTTGCCGCAGAGCAGTCAGTTTTGCTGTTGTTGTTGTTGCTGCTGCTGGTGCTGGTGCTGTGAGAGAATGGTGAGTGGTAGCGCGGTAGTGGTAGTAGTGGTGGTGCTGCTGGTGGCAGTATGGTAGTTCTTTTTGCAAAAACGACGACATGACATGCTTGTACTATTATTACATTTGCACTTCTTGTAACTTTACTCCTTTAACTCGCCTCTCAGTTTAACTTTACTACTACTACAACATCATGTGGTTCTTCTCTTTTCACAGGCAGCAGCAATGGCAGCAAAAACCTATTGTATTGCAAAACTCCTTTCGCACACAACATACATTTTCAGAGGGAACCAGAACACAAACCCATTTTCTGTCTTGTTTCCTTTCTGAGCACTCTTTCCTGACTGCGAGCAAAACTCTTTTCGTTCATCGAGTTCTCTCTCTCTCTCTAAGCAAAACAGAAAATGGAGTGCCGGCAGCCCATCCATTTCTGCTTTGCTTTTCCCAAGCTTATGTGTAATACGCTCTCACTCTCTCTCATGTACTTACTTGAACCAAACTCTTGTCTACATCAAACTAGCACTTTACTACTACTGGAAAAAAAGAGAAGAGAAATCCTGTTTGCAACATGTCCATTTAGCAAAAGAGAAAATGTTGGTGGTGGTGGTGGTGGTGGCTGGTGTCGGATCTTTTAGCAAAGTATATTATGGGAAAAGAGAGTGGCATAAGTAAAAAGCGCTTTTCCTTCTCTCTTTCTCTCACACACTGGCCATGTGAGAGTTGTTTTCATTGAGCAAGTATGGTCATTGTATGACAGCTTGTTGTATACCTATATTTTTTTTAAGGTTTATTTTGTTGAAAGAGTACATTTTTTATAAGAAAAAGATAATCATCATCATCTGTTCTAGTTTGTCGGTGGAAGAAAAGGAAATCAAATGTAGTTATCCAGAGCAGAGGTCTTTTTTTCTGACTATCCCATTTTCTATGGTTGGTGGTGGTGGTGGTAATGGTGGCATAGGTACGCGGTGATGATGATGGTGGTGGTACTATACTACTGGTGGCATTATATTGCATGACATGCTCCATCATCATCAGGATCAAAATCATCATATATGGCATACACACACATATAGCTTATTATTACTGGCCTTTCTGCTGCTGCTTGTTTATTTTCTTTATGCAAGGAAGCATATAACCGTGCGGTATACATGGAGAAGGAGGTTCAGAAGAAGAAGAGATGAGTGAGTTTTCATATTTTTTTCTTCTTCCTTTTTATATTTATATAGCAGAAAACGACGATGACATGCATGCACTCAGTCAACCAAAAAGAGGAGAAGAAGTTTTCATATATTTTTTTCTTCTTCTTCCTTTTTATATTTATATAGCAGAAAACGACGATGACATGCATGCACTCAGTCAACCAAAAAGAGGAGAAGAAGAGTGGGTAAGCAAACAAGCGTGAATGCCTCAGTGCATGAAAGTTGTGTAATGAAATATATAATATGTACATCCACATAAAATGTAGTAGTAGCAAACCGTGGCAGCGACAACATCAACATTGCCCTAAAACACACAAAAACATGGAATATGCCAAAAGATTTACTTTACCAGAAGCTGCGTGACATGCTCATGTATGTACAGTGTAAGTAATAATAATAATAGTACTCAAAAGTCTCTCGTGTTTTTGTTTGCAAAGAGAGAGAGAGAGAGAGAGAGAGAAGGACATGCCATGCCAGCCAACATTTATAATACTACCACCAAACTAACCAAGCTTTTTGAGAGTTTGAGTCGAGCCCCGTCGTCATTTTCATCATCATCCTTTTTTTTACAACATGCCATCATCCTCATCATCATCATCAACAACATCACACAGTGATAATCCTCCTCATTCATACACTTGCACCCGAGAAACTCTTCTCTCTGAAGCCGATCATCATCATTATCATGATGATGACGAGGAGGAGACGAGACTCTCTCTCTCTCTGGTGATGAGCGGAACCACACTCATAGTAATGGTTATATTAACAAAAAAACAGCAAATAGACAGCATATATATATATATATTAGACAACTTTTTTCCATGAGAAACAAAGATTATTATATGGGGAGATGAATGAATATTATGAGAAAAGATGAGTGCTCTCCCTGTGCACATAAATACTTTTTCCGCTTTACTCCTCCACACTCCACATTATCATCATCAACAGAATATTATACTTTTTTTCTATACTAATACTCATGATGACGACGATTACTACTATCATTATTTTTACAAGCTTTTTTAGCCGTCATTTTTTTTGCTTATTCACATTAAATACATACTCGAATATACTCGAATACATGCGAGATCCCTCCACGAAATACTACACACAAATAGCTGCTTATTATTATTATTATTTGTTACTCCTGCGATAACGACTATTTTGTGTGAGTATTAGAGATTGTTAAGCTAGCTAAATAAAGCTTATTTTTTTGCTCCCTCCCCCTCAACTCGACAAAACCTGTAGATGACACAACAACATATCAGCAGCAAATCATAATATTTTTTTTTGTATACATGTTGTGTAACATAAATACAAAAAAATATATACATATAAAAAAAATGGGGAGCAAATAATATTTTTTTTCTACAGTGAATCTCATATAGGTATATATATAGCTTATAGTTTTTTTGTATATAGATAACTGTATAGAGATTTGGAGTGAGCGTAGCATGCATAATTCCATCATCAATTGCTTTACCATAAACTAACCATATGCTCAACTTTTTTTTATTGCTTTCTTCGTGCACGAAACGAATTTCCTCTGACTGATTTCACGAAATAAATCTCTTATTGCAGATATGTATAGAATGTGTATATTATTTATACCCACTACTAGTACAAAAAAAAGAGAAGAATCTATTGAATAATGCATTATCATCATCAAATTTTCGAGTTTTCTCGCAGGCTTAAAAAGCTCACGTCGTCGTCACCATTCACGCTTTCGTCCTGAATCTTTTAACGTAGACTTAATTCATACTTTTTACATGTGTGAGAATGAGAATAAATGTGATTCCTATTGGGCATATGTTCTGAATTTTATATATAGTTATAAATACATACATATGTATGCATATATAATCATTATCGTTTATGTAGAGAAAAACGGGGTAATCAATTTTCGAGATGTAATTACGTTCATACATAAAGTAATTCGTCACGAGAGCGAATAAATAATTTAAGGAGATATACCATAATAAATCCTCCACAGAGACAGAAAAGCACGAGGACGTGTTTATAAAAAAGGAAGTTTAAAAAGGATAAAGTGTCAATTACTTGATTGGCTGTATACAAACGTTGTTGTTATCAGTATGTAAGCTTATATTATTATTACAAAAAAATACAATAACTTATTATGCCTGAATAAATTAAGACTATGATCAAAAACAAGCGAGAGAAACATATATATCGAAAGAAGGAAATAAATTGAAATGATCCTTTTTATTATTATGATTCTTCTTTTTTTCCTTCAAACTCTGTCTGTTTGCTTTAAACAGTCGAGTCTAATGATAATACTGCGTATAATAGACACACACACAAAAAAACAGAACATGGTGTGGTTTATTTAGTGGTTGGTTGGGTACTGTTTTGTGCCGTTGTTGTAGAAAGAGAAACCGTTCGCAGTTAAATGTCTAAACAAAAATGTATGAGTCATTTAGCAAATAAACCTTTCAAAAAATTAGCATGTTTAGAAAGGATCTTTATGTGTGTGTGTATGAATGTATGAGAGATGATGAGGGGAAGAGACTTACATATAGACATTATTACGTATACAGACACACAACACTACCAATCTTCATTTAGCCCTCATATATGTCTCTCTCCATTTTGTGTAATTTGTATTGTGCATAAAATTATACAGATTATTACTTTTGTGGGCCTTTCTACTTATGGTTTGCCTGTTAAAATACACTTTCATAATCATCATCGTCACAAGCAGCATGGCAAGAGGAAAGAGCCATACAGACCAGAAGCATATTATTTACAGAAGTGGTGCCGTCATGTCATCGCATCATTTCTCACCACAGCCTCAAGCATGTTGATCTCATGTGTAAACATTTATATAAAATGTACAGCAGCAGCAGGGATGATAATGATGATGATAATGCTCTATATGCAAGTTGAAATGCACATAAATATAATATGGCAAAATGCCTCCATATATCACCCCGTTTTAGAAGAGATGCTCTCACACTTTTAACCATTCAAGCATCCAGTAGTGGTGGATTTCATACTACTGTGGATTTGATTGTAGGCATAATAATGCGTCTCTGATAAACCAAAACTTTGGACCAGAAAGGAGAGGAGTCACTCAAACATGCAAATATTATTAACTAGAACCCTTCCTCCAGCCATTGTGCTGAAAATTAGATCGTGAGTTTTTACACATTCACAAAATCAAAATAAAAGAGTTGCGAGTAGGTATATTACATAATATTGACTATAGACTCTGGTTTTAAATCCGCATGGAAAAAAGAAGAGGATGCTGCTATAGTTGTGTGATGAGGAGTTCTTTCTAAATATAAATACAGTCTTTTCCAAGTATTTGAATTAGTCTCTTTGGCTAGCTGGATGGATCACTTTTTGTTGTCTGTTTTCCGTACAGAGAAAAGCGGATGTGGAAACAGTGAAAAAAGCTTGATGAACAAGGCTGTTTTTTTCACTTGACGGTGTGATCAGGGCTAAAGTACATGGTATTTTTTATTCCATCGTCATTTTGACGTTGGGAAATTCTCCTTGTGTTCCATGATGATGATGATGATATGGTATACACGTACACATAAATTTGAAGACCACATGAGTGTAATGTGGTTAAAGCTTTGCTTGTCATTACAATAATTCTGTTGAATGTTATTTGGTATGGTGGTGTGGTGGTGATAGTATGCATATCATTATTACAAAGTGGAGGGAAAGGCATGTTTAATATCGTAGAGAATAGAGAATTCTTCGTTCAACTGTCTGATTTGAACAGATCGAATGAGAGCATAATGCACTGTGCATAATAGCCATATTTATTCCATATGAGAGGTATACATATTATACTTCCCATCCCACAACTCATGTGAAGTGGTGTGTTCAGCTTGAATTGACGGGGAAAAAGAATAGTAGTGATTTTGTTTTGAGTGGATCTCTCGCCCGGAGATGTGAAAATGGAATAAGTTGAATGGAGAGGACAATAGGATCAGCTAAAGCAAAATTTAAACAAACCATGCAAACATAATAGATTTGAATGCTTGAGTAAATATCAATCCTTATTTTCTCCAGCCATACA
>JAITYZ010000406.1:0-44721 GCA_027744595.1 Paronellides praefectus | reverse complement strand
GACCGTTAGAAAAGATCTTAAGCGTATATAATGAGCATATCCTAGATGTATATATTAATCAAATCTGCTTTCGGTAGTTAGTTCCCCCGGGTTTAAACCGGCTTTATTTGTTATGGATACAGATAGAACGCAATATTATTATTATGCATACTGGTAGCAATTTCATATTGTAACATTTTGTTCGACTGATGCTCATGTAATCGGACACATTCATTATATTGTTTGTAACGCTGTAACTACGGACCGCGGGATTGGAAAAAAAATTATGTAAATTTAATTATTTAATTCGATTTTGTGGCAACTTTTGATAAGGTTACCAAAGTAATTTATATTTGAAGGTTGTCATGCCAACAAAAAACCTTTTAAACCCTCATCCCCAAGGGCACCTGTATCTATTTCCATGGATGAAAATGATTTTGTGTGATTCGAGGTTTTTCCCATTAAGTGTATGTATACCAGGTACGAATCAAGCCAGTGTGAGAAATGTACTACTAACGGACGGAGGGTAGACTAAACAGACGTTTTGATATAACACCCACGCTATCAGTAGTCCTTCCTTAATAATAATTATTTATGGATCTCTAAATACTGTCTCTCTGTCGGACAAGTTGATTCCCTCTGAGAATTTCAACTTTAACAATTTTTACTGCTTTATGCAATCTTTTCTTATATTTTTTGTTGAAGCGTAAAACGCTGTTATAAAACATTCGTTTAAGGGGATTCGTTCATAAACAAGATTTCAAAAGCAAATGGTTATTTTTTTCTTCTTCCTAAACTTGCCAATTCTGAATTTCATTCCTTTTTGTACGTCACACATGAAAATTATAGTAACTGTTGGCTGAACAATAAGAGAGATTTTATTTCCTGAGAATGTTTTGTCAAGTACAAGAAAAGAAGGCATGTGATCGACTTGTTAGTCGCGTGTTGAGCAAAGCGAGTATTTTTATCTACCAGACGAGACCTTTCACTTATATTTTTTTGTCAAGAAAAATGCTTCATTGTGGACAAGAGTCTCCACAGGACATTGAGCTTGTACATAATGGCTGCAATTTTTCACTCTTGTGTGTCGGTCTATTTGGTAGAAATGTCATGTCGAGGAGAATAGAAAGATGTGCAGTGCAGCGCCATTCTAAAAGCCATTCAGTCATCCAGAGAAAGAGAGGACACACAACAACAAATTTTTCTTGACGGTTTTTCTTAACGGTAATTGATATAATGTTCTTTTATGGCATCTTGGTTCAAACAAACTACCTCTCTGTAAAAAGTCATGAGAGGGGATGTGGGGATACGGATATAACAGAGGTCATACCGTATTTCCGCAATTAGTAGCCCGGCTTATATTTGAAAAACATTATTTTGAAATCTATGCTGGCAATATTGAACTGCCTATATTACTAATGTTAACGGTTACGGCTACTAATTGAGGGACGGCTTTTAATAGCGGAAATACGGTATATAAGATGTTAAACTTATATATATTTTTTAGATGTTTGCACTATCTAAAAGTGCAATTTTGATTGTTGCTATTGTATTATAATTGAAGTTTTAACTGTTATGTTATGAATTTACACATAAATACTTACGATGTCAGCCGCCCATCAATTCTACTTTTGATAAGCTACTCACAAGACATTCCAGTTTTTCCAGTAAACTGGAAAAGCAGAGAATTACTTGTAAATGCTCCAGGCATGTTAGAATGTCTGCAATTGACAAGCATACAGAGAAAAATCTTGAAATGGGTATTTTTATAGAGTGTAGTCTGGACGTTACGGATCATCAAGATTGAATATTTCTACTACTGGTGCTTGTAGCTATGCCAGAATCTGATTGTCTTTTGCTTTATTTTATCCACGGTTTAATGATATTACATAATGTGGCGTTTCACAGGATGGTTTTGGACTCCAAAATTTGGAGTGAGCTCGCACTGGTCACATCACTTTACTTTGGGTTTTGGCAACGCGATTTTATATTCGGCCGTGACAATATTTCATGTTCAGTTTGGATAATAATAATAATTTGGATAGAGCTCTCATCTCGTTTGATCGTTAAAGTTTTTCAATCCCCTAATTGTGATTACTAACGCCTTGAATATAATTATATTACTACACGCAATTAAATACAAGTTAACCTTGAAATGTCGAGAGAAATAAGATTAGTCGATAAAGTTAGCATGTAATATTATTTTACTAATCATTAAATTATGTCGTCAGTCAGTCACAGCCAATAAAGCTCATTATTATTTATGAATGTCAGCTGCATGAATAGACACACATGTGCTTGATTTTCCCTATATCTCTTGCACAATTTAAGTTCAACTCCAGCAGAGCTCAGTAGTTTTTCTCATCCAGTTCCGCTAGCTCATTTTTATAATAACCCAGTCAAGTGTGGTGCACACAATTGCAAACTTTTACTTTTTATCAAGCAGAATTAAAATATTATATTCATATTCATTCATACGGGTATATAAATATCGAGTATACTTGAAAAAACATAAGAAAAAATCTTTAAATGTTATACTACCACCACACCATCTATACTAGCTTTCCAAACAATGTCTTCTGGCCGTATGTCATATATTTCACCCCTGAGCATATTATATAGACTTTCCAACTTTTTTTATTTTGGCTGAATGATTTAATAACTCATTTTTTTCCTGATTACAAACTTTTGTTCCACATTTGTCAATTCCCTTTCATTTTCCATCCATTTTTTCCACTCAAATGGTGGAAAAGTGTGAGATGATGTGGAGATGGATTTTTTGTCCTTGCCTTAGATTATAGACTGGGATTGTATAATATACAGAGCAGCGAGAGTGGAGAGACAACAATAAACTATCCATGGTACATATATGTATGGATGTATGGCAACCTTACATTATTAACTTCCTTTGTGGCACCTTTAACCACTTTACTTACTGCTGCTCCTGTTAACAATCTACTATAACTTTGTGATGTGCCTATATGGAACATATAACACTTTGTGTTTGCCTACCTTTATCAATTATCTATGTTCAAAAAGTAGCAATTTATAGGCCGTGGCATGTCGTTCAGCTTTATAATCAAAACAAAGTTTTATCTCTAAATTATTAAGAACCGCGCGCGTGTGTTCTTTATCAGTTCATGTTGAATGCCGGCCATCCCATCGGTTTCATGCGTACGCAATCATTCTTGAAATCGATTAAGATTTTTTACGAATCCATCGATACTTTTGGAAATTAGCTTGAACGAGTTCGAAAACCAGGGCAGATAGCCAACCCCCCTGGCATACAAAAGTACCTAATGGAGTTCCAGTTACGCAGTTATTCATATTTATATTCAGAATATCGATAACGGTTCTGCCTAACAGCTTTACATGGGTTTATTTATCCCCAGAAAAGTTTGAAAGCACTACCAGCAGCAGTAGCAGCAGCAGCACCCACCCAACTCCAATAAAACTTTGCAAAGTCTCAATCTGTTCCAATTTTTCCCTTTTGACGACAAAAGTTGGAGGGCAAATTTAATAAGTATGAATAATAATAATAGTTTTTACGGCCAACTGGGGCGCAGAGCAAAAATTGAAATGACTATTTCAAGTGTGGTAAACAAAGTAGTAATAATGTCATGTCTATAATTTCCCGTGTTTTGTTTTCTTCCCTGTTATTCCAGCAATGCCCATGGAGCTCTTTGTGATGTGGCATCAGTATCCCTGGATTTTCGGCGAGATTGCTTGTGATCTTCGCGGGATACTAACGGAATGCACAACATATGCCTCCATACTGACAATCGTGGCGTTTACAACGGAACGGTATATAGCGATATGTCACCCAATGCGGTAAGCACAACTTTCACTTTCCCCTCAAGCATCACATCATTTATATTTATACTACTAACAGCAGCAGCCAATCCATATTGTACTTGTCAAATTATCTGTTCATCAATAATGTATCTGATCATTGATCATCTTGTTTAATTTGCTCAATGTTTTTTTTCTTTATTTATTTGCTAATATTTTTCCATATGTAAATATCTTGTCTATATCAAATATCATCATGTCTGGGCGTGATATGTAGCAATTGAGATTATTTATATGTGATGCTGACGACATGTCTATGTGTGTGTTTGTTTGTCTATGTCTGTTTTATTTCTTCTTGTTGTTGTTTATTACAGGACGCAGACCAAGTCCAAGTTTAGCCGTGCGACACGTGTAATCTCACTCATTTGGGTCATCTCCATCGCTTCAGCTCTACCCTGGGGAGCTTATACGCAGGCAAGTGAAAGGAGAGAAGAATAATAATAAGTATTTTATACTTTCTTACTCTTCATTGCGTTATTGTACTCACCAGTCGTCTACGTATCATCATCAACATCATCCTCACAAGCCATTGTATAATATTAAGAAAGAATACATCCGGATTCTCTCTTTCTTCATCTCTGCGTCTAGTTCAACGTACTTGTTCTCTGTTATCATCTTCATCCTCAGCATTATGATTGGAGAGAGAGCTTTCTATTCTTGTTCAGTTCAATGAAGAAAGGGCATCTATTCTGCTCTGTGCTATCACTTTCCTCTTGCCTTTTGCTCCTTCACTTCAACTACCATATCATATTATTATTATTATTATTATATCACATGCCAAATAACTTTTTGGTGTAAACTGGTGTATGGTGGTGCTCTTTATTCCACTCCACCACCGCACTATCCACTGCTTTTGAAGGAGTCGACCAAAAGTTTTACAAGTCACCAGCAGCAGCACTATAGAAAACCAGAAGAAGAAAAACAAGAAGCAGAAAAGGAAAATGTTTTCCTTTCTCTTCTCCCACTTTTTATGGTTTGGTTACACTGATTTTTGTTTTTTTTTTGTTTTCGGGGTGTACCATCATTATTATTATGATTATCATCATCATCATCATGAGTATACACACACAAGGAGGAATGAGGGAGATAGACGAGGAATATTATGAAAAGATCAAGATCAAAAAAGTTAAATAGCACACATGTGTAACTGCATTATAGACTAGAGAGATGTTCCAATAGATTGCATATGATGAGATGAGATATCCCTCCACTCCATGTTCATACGCACGCAGCAGAAAGAGATAATGGAGTGCTTGTTTGTGTGTGTGTGGAGGAGTTCTCCTCCATGTGTGTCTATTTTGCCAGAAATATGGGCGCTTTTACTTTTACTACTTTACAAAGAAACTTAGCCTTGGGCGAATATTTTTGTATTTTATACTTTGATGTTGAGAGTCAACAGACGCATCTCTCTATAGAATTATTATAAGGTCATAAATAGAAGTATGTAGTATATGTATAGTAGTAGCATTTTGCATTTATTGCATTGTTACTATTATTACTATATAGCGAAAAAACACCTAATGAGTTTTGCGATTTATATTATTTTCCTGCCACAAAAACAAAAGTAGCGCACACACACACACAAAAATAACTATACTCTCTTCTTCTTGTAGCAAAGTGTAATTCAGTCAGCTGCCAAAAAATTAACTACTACCACAGTAGTAGTATTTGCAGAGATGTTGTAGTAGTAACATTGGTAATTCTACAATATACACTGTTGACTTGTGAAACATAAGTTAAGTAGATACACAAACACACACACACATATTTTTACGCACGCAGCAATTTAGAAGATGAAAACGGCCTAGTTATTTTTCTGTGTGTTGATGTTACATACTTCCTTGGTGTCAGTAGCGGACTTGGAGAATGTATAGTAGCTAAGCTATGTACATTTTTATAGTAAACTGAAAATGAGCCACAAATTTTTGTCTGTTGTATTTTACAACAGCCCGTGAAAGAGAATATATAAAGTTTACTTGCATTCCTTTTGCCTCTCTCTCTCAAATTTAAGAAAACTCCCACTGCATTTTTTTTGTCTTCCTGTCTCTCGCTCTCTCTCTTCAAAAGTTATTGTTTTCTTATTCACGTTTAACTTTGGAATCTTTAGTAAAAGCCAAACACTACAACAACACCAGGATTTTGATAATACCATGACATGGGTTTAATCTTTGGCAAATGTTTGGCATTACCTTTTCGCACGTCCATTAAATAATTCCACACACTGCACTGTGTATACAAGGAGGCGGAACAATAAATTGTTAAAATGTTGGTTGAATGAAAATTAGTAAAATATTTTGCACGGACATCACGCGTCGCTTTTATTTCTTGTTATTTTTTAATTTCTACTCTTCACCAAACGTATGTCGGTGTGATAAGGTAAAACATTATATAAATAATATACTCCTTTATCAAGTTTAAACTTGTACTTGTCATTGTCATGCAACCTACAAGATAAGATTATGCGACAAGACGTTAAAAAAATAGATATCACTTGTCAAAGTATCTTAAACAGAAGAAAGTCTGTGCAAGATAGCTTGTCGTAATTTTCTTTTTGCATTTTTGAAGTTGACACTTTGACACTGTTTGTTTTGCAGATTTTCGTGTTTATATTTATTTCATTATTCTTTTCCATTTTCAATGTCGTTGTATTTATTTTAAGGTGAAATGCAATAACATGACTTGCTGTCTTTTACATTTCCTCTCGCGTAATACGAGAAATAAAGTGCCTATGTATGCATTTTTTTGTGAGGCTTGACTTGAAATTGACAATCGATGTTTTTGACATTTTCATTGTCACAAACTCAACAGATGACGGTGATTTAGTAAACATGGCACAAGTTGTAATATTCGAAATTGCAATAGTTTTTGTGTCTTTAATTAAATATTATTTTTGTCCTTCAATTTATCTTTCTTGCAGACTAAAATGTAAATTTTATAACTTTTATTTTAAATTTATCGTTTTATTTTCACAAACACTTGATGTCTTCTGAACACGAAAAAAGAATGTTTCATAATTTTTTCAAGCGGAGAGAAATCATTTTTAATTACAGTTTTACTCACGACTCGCATGATACTTAATATCTACAAAACTCTTGTTTCTGTCATCAGATCCTTTATAATTAGAAATTATGAAGTAGATTTTTAGTTTGGTTTTTTGGTTACATTCCAAAAGGTTCAACTTTTATTGCATTTTGAGACTGGAGTGCAGACAGCAAAAGAAATGTGGCTTGGCTATAACGTGTGCCTCTGATTTTTTTTACATGAAACCAATGAATGGCTACATAATATTATTTTGTAACCCTTTTTTTACTAATGCACACGTAATATAGATACATGCATGCATATTTTATGTGCCCAATAGTCAAAAGTTTTCTTAAAAGTTTCTTAATTTTTTTTAACATGATGGGTTACTTCCATTTAACTTTCCCATCAGCAGCAACAGCCACCCCTACTTTCTTTTGTAAAAAGCGTGAATTCATGCAACTATAAATTTTAATAGTTCGGCTCATTAAGCCATTTTTTCTAAACCATTAAATTATATGCTATTCTGAACTCTCTTGGATAAAAGGAGAAGCCATTTGAAGATACGAAACCTTAGATTTTATAATAATAACAAAATAGACAGTTTAACATTTTTCCGAAACATTTTGTCGATTCCAAAAAAAAAATATTCACGGTAAAGCATTTTTAAGTAATAGCTAGCGAATTTCCGGTTGACACGGTAATTTAAAAAATTGATATAAGTACTTATTATTCCCATGTACCATATATACCTATTTATGTACATGTGCGATTTCACATGTGCGATTGATGTAACCATTGATGACGCAACTAAGCAGGCAATGAACAAAACTTTTTGTCTTGAATCTCCAGTCTTTTGCTACACAACATAAATTTCAGGAATACAAATAGTAAAAAAATGAATGCAAGAAAATGCATTTAATTTTTTAGTGTGACTGTTTAATGATGCGTTTCGGATTCTTTCAAGTATTGTTGCTACTTTGCTACTATAACCGTCATATAAATAGTAAAGCAGTTGTTCTTGTACTTATAACGGCTACTTATATACTTATTCTGAGTAGAGTGGGAACTCTGCAAAATAAAACTGGACAGCATTTCCTTTTATTTTCCAAGAATCCCAACAGGCGCCCATCACATTACACGGTATTTTGTTCCAACACAAAAACTACTAAATAAAAAAAATCAATCTTCCACCGGGAAATGGTATGCATCCAAGCACAACTCGTTTTTTTACTCAAGTGCAAAGATATTGAAAAGGGGAAATCGCATCCGTATCGCATCGCTACTTCTTTATAAGAAGAAGAAGAAGAAGAAGACGCAAAGGAATTGTTGTCACTTTCCAACAACAGCAGCAACAGCATTGATGCTGCTGGTGGGTGGTAGAAGATAACAACTCTTGAGAGAACCCTTCAATACTCAAAACACAAAGCGTTCATATAACATGCCATTTTTCCAGTCGCCAGTATCAGTATTGGTATCAGTTGTTCAGAGTATGTATTTTTATTTTTGGTATATCAAATGCATTTTGGTTTGAAAGGTATTCAATGCAGTGGGGAATCTCTATTTTGCTTGCTTTCACTAAACTCGGATTCTAATGTAGAATAGGTGGAGAGGGAACGGGAGTGGCATGTTTTTGGAAAGATTAAGATGAAGAAAATACGAAACATCAAGTAATTTTCTGTGTAATCTCGTGTTGCTTTACTAGAGTTTCCCCTACAGGAAAAGTCACTAATGCTCATGCTTATCTTCCACTGTACTATCCCTTTTTATCCAGAAGCTCACTCTCTGTCAGTTTTGTTGAGAAAATGTTTTTTTAAATGTCGTATTCTTGAGATAGTTGTTGGATAATATGATATGATGAATCATCATTGATGATGATGATATGCATAAAAAAGGAGTTTACCTCCTTTTTGTGTTACTGGCTGATTTGCAGACGTGTGGGGATATTTTTGAGATGGAGCACGGAAATGTAAAATGTCTACATGTCTTCGTTTTTTTAATACAAAAAAAAAAGATTTAAAAGAGCTTCTTCTATTTTGGGAGGATTGAGATTTGAGATTTTGTGCGTTTATAGGGTTGAGTGGGTAGGTCAAGGGAGAGACGAGACTGAAGAAGGAAAGTTTATTTCATTTTTTTTATAAGACAAAAATAAAGAGAGTCTATTGTGGAGAAGTAGTAGTGTGAGTGGCTTCTTTTGTCTTTTTGTCTTCTGGTTGAAGAAACTTAAATTGTTTCACGCATCCCTGCTTATTTGGTTCAAGTGGATTCCGGTCTGAGTTGAGTGAGACGAGAGAGACGTGAGCTGAGCAGTTACTGCTTTTTACTGTTGCTGCTCCTGCTGGAGTTCAAGAGTATTTTACATCAAAATCTTATCTTGTCTTTTTTTTAAACGAGTACATTGCTGACATCCTTTCTTTGTCGTTTTGTCCTCTGATGATGATACTCCTGTCTTCTGGTCATGCATAGTATTATTAGAAGCACTTTAGTGCTTCTTATCAAAAGGCTATGTTCCGTCCGTCCGCGCGATAACTCGAGCACGGTTTGGAATTTTCGAATTCTGTTTTCGGTAATGGGTGCCTTAGGGCCTAAGGTCGGTCATGTTCAAAAACCAGATTCCCACCTCATCCCCCGGAGGTAGGGGGGACGAAAAACCATATCTCAAGAACGGGGACGAATTTTCGAATTCTGTTTTCGGCAATCGATGCCTTAGGGCCTAAGGTCGGTCATATTCGAAAACTAGATCCCCACCTCATCCCCCGGAGGTAGGGAGGGACGAAAATCTATAATTCATGAAATCTTTTTTGATTCTATCATGACATATGTCGTGTAACATATCATTCGAATCGTCTTAATGATTAGCATCGACCTGTAATCACAAAAGTGCTTCTTCTGTGACCTGTAATCACAAAAGTGCTTCTTCTAACAGTTTAATAGGGTTTATTCCTTAAAAAATTGGGTTACGGACGCAATTCCCTCCACTTCAATTTATTCCATTCAAACCACAAGGCTGAATTGAGTACGGTGCATACATACCTCACATACCCTTATTACGGTAAGTCTAAATTGATCTGCTTTTAGAAGACTTTGGAAACAAGGTCAAAGCAGTTAATCCCATGGAGACACAAATTACGGGGTTTTTACTAATTAAAACTTTCATCTTGTAATATCTCATGTGTTCTCAAATTTAGACCCTAAATGAGTAACATACCAACACGCGATAACTTTTAGCAAAAGTACATGGCTTTTTAAATTCATGATTTTTAATTATTCAAGTTAATACTCCTTACTGAAAACAGCTTCTTCAGATTCTTCCTTACAACTTTACAGGGTTTTATTTGAATATGAGAATGAAGGGAGATAGAGTAAAAAAGAGAGAATAGCATATTATAGGTATAATGTTTTGTTCACTCAGAGTCAGAGTTATAGGCATTTCCCATGGATTTAGTGCAAAAACGTGTAAGAGAGCAAAACCATGTCAACGACTAAATCATGAGCATTTAAAATTCCTTGCCACCACAAACGCTTCTAACATTAGTAGGCAGACAAAAATGGACCACTTCTTTTTCTTTTAGAGGTTGGGCTTGACTTACTTTTGGTATTATGTTGGCATTATCTACCGAGGAGATGGTGATAAGATGCCTTTCTGTGTGTTGTGGTATTTTCCAGCGTGTATATTCTCAATTTCCATAAAATGGACCTAAAAAACTAATGCATATTTGCTCATTCCTAGAATAAAATGATAGGCAATGTGTTTGTAGCACGAGTTTTTAAGAGCGCTTCATATCCTTTATACTTTACATGTATTCATATAGTATAGATTGAATAGAATAGTGGATTTTTCTAAATAATGTGCCTTTAAAGTATACTATTGTCCGTTGATTTAATTACAGAGGTATTACAATTAGTATATTTTAATATGAATATAAGTAATTCTAATATCTCACATTATTAAAAGCAATAAACTCCTTTGATATAATTTATATTTGAATATTAATCGGTGGGTTTTATCTTTCAGGGCTTAAAATATCAGAAATAATAAATAAATCAAGCTAAATTTTAAGATTTAATGAATATTTTTCAAAAGTATCAGTTTACGATATTTTGCAATTAATCACAACTATTATTGGACTCTATTCTTTTTCCTATAGCATAATGTGTTGCAAATATAAGATAAGTAGACTACTAACCGCACTGCGACACAAACAGGTATTGGTTTCACATTTCAATGTAGCAAATTAACTGATTGCTTTTACCCATCTCATTTGACCCCCTTCAGAGAAGACTTTCGGGAATTGAACTATACATTATGAGCTCAAAGGCTCCTAAATACTATATTTATGCCAATTTTGAGAGAATTTCGTTTGACTACAAAACAGCTTTGCTCCTTACTTTTCGTTTAGGGGAACCAAAAGAAAAATCGTTGCGAACGGCTATTAGTATTCCATAGCCTGATCACGTGATCACCCAGTAGTATTCGGTATACAGATACCACACGTAAATGAGAAAGTTTTGTATGATACTGACGAAAAAGTTATAATACCCAATCAAATATATACTCATACACATCACGTCCCGTTTGATATGCACTTTTTACTCTCAACAAACAGACCGGAATAGGAAAATGTTCTTCTCTACCTTTTCCCTTTTCTATAATTCAAATGTTCAAGTGGTTTTGCAACCAAAAGACTGCTGCTGCTATTTTTTATTCATACATTGTTACCGCAGCACACTCATATAAGCCATCGTCATGCAGTAGTTAAACGCTCACCCATCAAATACAAAAATTTATAGAATTGGTGATTGATTTCAATCGTCTCTCGCTTCCCCTTTTCTCTGAATCTCTTTTAGTAAATGTCGCCAGCAGTAGTATATTCCTATCATGTCGTGTTTTTTACATCCGGACATGAGAAGGTCTATTTCCTGTCAATTCAACATTTTTTGCTATATTTTTCTGTTCGGTCTATCGAAATATACAGAACGGAAGCCCACAAATAGCAAGACAGGTACATAATATCCTGTCAAATATCGTAACTTTGCATATTATTCACAACTACTGCATACTATTTATAACCAACCAACAACGAGACGGAAATAAGGTGGATTTCTCGTCGTATTTTATTGAAAAGAGAAATGTATGTAAGGTAGTCAATTACAAGGTACGTGGTGTGTTTAGTCTGCATTTCTCAATGCTTCAATAAATTTTGAAGAAATTCTCACAGGAATTTTGAAAATTTATTCGATTGAATAAATTAATATCATTCTTGTCTCAGAAAGCGAAGCAATAAACTCCATTTGAAAATACACTTCTTGTAACAGAACCCTTGGCAACATAATCCTCCAAAAAAAAACTCAAGTTACAGGTATAGACTGCAATTTCCAGCATTTAGTTTTATTCCCAAAGGGTATATTGGTATATCTCCAAAACTACGAAGGAACGTAGGCATGATTCTTTCGTTTCATAACTTGTTTTAGAAAGGTACGAAAAAAAATATTAGGAAAAGTTATACAACACATTAAAGTGAAATAGCTATAATGCTAAAAATGTTGATACTTGTTGCAGTTTTAGAAAGAAATGAGACGTTAGAGACAAGAAAAAGAAGTATAATAACCTTGTTTTTAGAGTGAGCATGCCACAGTAATTTTTGTTGTCACTCTTTTACCAATCTTCTTACGTTTCTCAATATAATACGGAACCTTAGATGGATAGGTGATAGCAGTGATAGGTAAATAGATTTGTGCACATGGTATGAAAATGAACTTACGCCTCACCGACTACTTTTCCCTTGACACACAAACGGCAAAAGTAGCATAATAAAAAACGGAATCGATCCATGTTCAATATAAAACATGATATTATTCTTGTTATAGAAAAGGAAATAGGTTCTAAAAAAGTAGAAAATAATAATGCTTGAACCCTTCATATGAACAAAAGAATATATTTTTGTACAATTCTACCAGCAAACTCTTTGAGACACTTTAAAATCTCGTGGGATGCACAATGTGGTCTTTGATAAAAATAGCAAGCTTTTGAGCTGCTATAGAGCTGGTGAACAGAAAACTTGAAAATGTTGCCAATAGTCTAATAAAAATGTAGGCAAGAAAAATTGAACAGACTTCTTTCTTCGCGCTTTGGCGAACAAGCAAATGCGATGAAAAAAGTAAAACTATATTTAAAAAATCTATTGTAAATGAAGCGGGTCGTTGTACAACGGTTTCACCCTGTACCGTTGCAATGTGCAGACGAAAAGGAACTCGGTGCTGGCGGCTGGACCCTCCGCATAAAAGCACATGATGGCAGGTCCCCTTCATCCCAGGTAGCTGGTGCTAAAAGCAAGCAGGTTCCTCTCTTCCCTGGCGGCTGGTGCTAAAAGCACATGATGGCAGGTCCCTCAACTATTTGAAATGGGCAGCTGGTGGAAACACCACAAAAGATAGTGTCGGTGTTGGTGGCAGGACCATCTCTTGCTAAAATACGAATGATACGCAGGGTTTGAAAGAATGGGATTGAAATCGAAGGCTTCCCCAGGCGGCTGGTGAAAACACCACAAGAGAAAGCGTCGGTGTTGGTGCATACACCACAAGACAAAGTGTCGACGCTGGCGGCTGTTTGCAATGCAAACACACCACAAACAGGAACTCTGGGCTACGACTGACCATGTTCATAGGCGGCTGGTGCAAACGTGCTGCTTTTTTAGTTGTTCTCTAACTTCATTATTTCCATTTGTTTTTTTGTAATTTTTATTTGAGCAGTTGAATGTGTCAAAAATATGTTATAATGTACCCGAGCAATGGGAAGATGTTATTCTGCAGTCAGTTTGTTAAAATTTTAATTTATTCTTAATTTTAAAGTTTTTTGCCTAGTTTATACTTTTCACTTTGCCACGAAATTAAAATTAAATTATTTTTTTTAGCCAATAGCAACTATGGAAATTTTTTGAATTTTTTTTCCAGGATCGCTATTGGTTAAAAAAAAAATTTAATTTTAATTTCGTGGCAAAGTGAAAAGTATAAACTAGGCATTTAAAATGATAGTTGCTGGAATGGTCAGCGTACGGTTGATGTGTGGATACCTACATTGGAGGCGATGGCGATCTCACCCCCAAAGCCAATCTACCTTAGTTACGACCTTACCTTGTATAAAAGCTTCACTAAATCTACATAATGACTCCAATAGTATAGGCTTTCATTTTAGATTCCTTGGGTGCACATAACTTACAAAATAATAGAAAGAACATTCAAACAAGAGACTCCGAGTAAAAATCTTCCATAATACAATGCGTAATAAAATTGGGTATAACAATTATACAAGAAATTTGTAAATGTACAAGCATCTTTAACAAGTTCTTGCTTCCTACGAAGGAGAGAAAGAGATGGAAAGAAGGCAATACTAAAAAATGCAAACATGTTTTCTACCTAAATGCTCACGCGAAATCAAATTGTCATCGTTTCTTAAGGATTGTAGAAATTTGGCTTACAGTAGAAATGTGTTGTTGTGCTCATTTTCTTTCCAGTGCCGGTTCTTCATTTAATAGTAATACATAATGCATAATTTAAGCACATGCGCTTTTGCCCTTTGGATTGCGTAACGCAATTTGCGTTCACGTGCAAGTTTATGTAGGTTGATTTCTCCAAGTGCATAACACACATTATTTAGTGAAAGCTTACTTACTGATCATGACATTGTCCTTGATTCGAGTGGTGCAGTAATGTAAAGGGAGAAGTGGAGCAGAGTGAAGAGTAAAAATTAAGTGCACATCAATCGGTTTTTTTGTAATGGAGTGTACAATAAGTCAAGTGAACTGTTGAAAGTCAAGTATAAATGTAGAAAGGTGTTTGCTACAAAGTATCGCAACATGCCAAAGTAGGTATTTACCTATAATATTTCGTTCTATACAATTTTCTAGTTGTTACACACGTTCAACTGTTCAGGTGTATTCCAGCCTGTTATACCAACCTTCTTAGTTTTGTTTTCTTCAACTTCCATTTTTATAGGCTTTATTCATTAAGTTATAGCATGTGAAATGAGCCTGGCCATAGCTAAAATCGATTTATTATTATGCTGTCTGTACTGGCCTTCATCTAATCCCGAAAATGTTTTTGGAATAGAAAATTGATCTTAAAATATTCAGTAAGAAACAAATGAATACGTCAAATCAACATTATGTTAAGCGTTTTCCTCTTCTTGCTGCTTGTTTGTTTGTTTTAAATGGAAACATACCTACCGCCTGCCCCCTTAATGATTATATGAGAATGGAACGTTGAATGATTCCAAATTGCAAAGAAAAACAAACACATAATCTATGTATCTATATATTCTCTGGAATTGAAAACCATACATACCTACACATGCTTTTAAATTATTGTTTTACAACTTGCAAAGCACGCACAGAGAAAAAAAACTAAAAAATATAGACACAAAACTTAACAGAAGGCACTTTCTCCAGTTACAAATTTATGGGAGTACATTGTGGTAGAATCAAACCCAACTGCCAACTACATACATGCCAGGGGCGCTATCTTTTTAATAAAGGCTTTTTTCTTCATATTTACTCAATCTACATATTTTACACTAACGTTGTGTTGCTTAATTGGGTGTTGTTTGCGTATTTGTGAAAAGCTTTGGGGACTTGGGGAAGATGAAACCGCGGCATGTACTATTCATTTTTTTCCAATTAACAAATGAAGAAGAAAAATGTTTTAAGCAAGATAACTATGACCTTGTCTTTGAATGCGTCCTTTACTATCTCACACATCATGATTTTCTCAAATACGCCCTCCTCAACTTTGATTGAGGTGTTTTGTTATCAAATTGCAACGGAATTCGTTTATGTAACATAAATTATGTTACACTGTTGGGCACATCTTCTTTAATTTGAGACGAGATAATTAATCTACATGTGTTTATTTGCAATTATTTGTGACATTGTTTACTTATGAGAAAGTTCTAGTTATGCAAATCCCGCTTGAGTGAAAGGATGCGTGAAAAAAACAACATGTTTTCTTTTTCTTGTTTGTTGTTGTTTTCTCATTCTTATAAACATGCGTCCATTCCTTACCCTTGCCATAACATTTATTTTAACTGAAACGTAATAATAATAGTACCATCTTCTGAGTTAGAATTTCTGACCTACACAAGGTCAAATATAACGCAACATAACGTCAAGCTACGTGTTTATTTTAGGTATTAATTACTTACATTGTACATGCATGTAGAAATTCACCTGAAAACTTACAATTAGATACCTACACGGTTGTGCAATTTCTTCCAAGGATTTAATACAAGAAGTTTATAACATTATAGTTATAAGCATAAAAGGCGATGTGATGAAAGCATAAATGAAGATGAGAAAGATTGCGTTGTTGTTGATCATCCTTTCTACTATCATACATAATTATTTTGTTCATAAATAGAGTTCAAGTCGAGGATTCGACCTGGATGATTATAATGGCTTTATATTTTGACTGGCTAAGTACACATCAAATGGCATATATAACCATCTTATTCATCTTTCCTTATGGCAATCTACCGTTTTATACGAAAATTATTAGAATGAACAGGAAGATAGGAGAAATAGCAGTAGTAGCAAGCAAACGAGGGAGAGAGGTTCATTACGAATGATTAATGGGTTCTCTAGAGAGACCTTTAATTTCTGCCTTCACCTAGCTACCCAACCCAGTAAACTGTTATCCTAATATCTTGTTAGACTCGTCTGAAAAGTAATACCCTTTTGATCCTGTTTTTTTATATTTTGGCTAGCGGTACATTCTTTAAATAAAATAAGAAGACTCGACTGGAGAAAGAAAGACTAGACGATGATATGACTAGAGCACAAGCAGTTAAGTTAATCCTGACAGAGTTGATAGCTTATATCCTGTCAGATCCCTTTCCCTTTGGGGTTGACAGCTTTTCACTGTTCTTTGTCTGCAATATACCCTGCCAATAAAAAAATCTCGAGGAGAGTCTCCTCAGGAGACTATGACTAGAGGAATACGTATAAACCCAAATCCAGCATTTATAATGCATCAAGGAAATGTGGTCTTCTTTTGTGAAGAAGGAAAAGAATGCGGTGTCGTGTAAACATGAAATGGTACAACTTTTGCAGTTTTGTGGGCACAAGAATTAAACTGGATAATAAGAAACACTCATAGTTGCTATAGTCATTTGATACATACATTGTAGTACAAAACATAAAACCTTGAAAGTAGGGTTTATATTTTTTTGTGGTGGGTACTGGTAATGGTGATGTAAAAAAACAAAAGGCTTTTCTCAATGCTTTGTGCCCACACACAAAGGTTAGATGAGCTTTTGTTTGGCAAAAGTAGAGTGGAAAAAATAGTTAACGTAGATATCAGCCCATCAATCGAATCCAAATAAATTAGTTGAGCCGAATTAGAAACTGTTTTTGTCGGTTAGGTTGTGGGAGGAAGCTAGAATATCAATCGATAAAGTACAAAAGTTTTTTTTGTTCCTGTACACATACATACATTAAAGCACAAATTGATTATGGTATACTGACATGTTATTTATGTTGGCGTGGTAGACATGCATATATCCACTTGTAAACTTATGTAACCCAGATAGATAAATGAACTTAACAAGTTGTTTAGTAATCATAATAATAATCATCAACATAATAATTTTGTTCCTTGTTCAACTTTTTGCTCACAAAACAACGTTTTTGTTTGTGTGTACTTTGAACTCGAACGAGAAAGCACAAAAGGAAAAAAAGAGAGTGTCGAGGTCAATGGCAAGGATAATTCCGATAATGATGTGCTTGAAAAAAATCGGAAATATTTCTATAGTGATTACAACACATGCCTTGGAACTACTATCCTTGGAACCCGCAGTGAGTTGTATAGTAATCGAAAATGAAATTATGACAATAATTATTATATTTTTTTCAGGGTTAAACTTCTTTTCAGTATTTTTGTAAAAGGAAGAGAAACAGAAAATATAATTCTGCTAAATATAGTATAATAATATTAAATACATGTCTTTTGTATTTTTATATTTTAACAAGTATTTCCAATAACAGAAACTTGCCAGTTTGAGCATTTTACATACGTTCATATTATATTAACCAAGAATTCTTATTGTTTCTCAAACTTACATGTTGTGTTTGTATTGAACTTCAGTTATATATATAAATGAAACACAAACTGAACCCCAGCTGTGCATATAATATGAAGGTGTAAGGAAAGATATCGTGCTCTGTATCTGTTTATAAATATTTTATATTGTCCAGCATAATATTTCTTTGTTCAGTTTTTAACAAAAGAGAAAAGGTGGAAAGTGGACAAATAAAAAAACAGACGATAAGTGACACCTTTTATATGCTTTAGCCACTCTTCAAATTTCAAAAGAACCTTTAAAAAATGAGTAAATAATCAATTCCCTTTAAAACTGAATAGCACCTTACCTTCATTTATGTTGTTGCACCTTGCACCACCAATATATGAACTCCACATTAATGAAGATATCATTCTTTTAGGACCATTTGCGTCTATATTGTAATCAAGTGAGTGTGTGGGGAACATTGCATTGGTATGGTTTTTGATGCCCATGGTAACGCTTACGTAGATATATCCACAACACCTAGTTTACCTGTGGAATAGTGGGTCATACATTTATTACGTAGTTGTGGGCGGGCATAGAGCATGGCAGATTTAGGTGAAAATCACAACAAGCCAACCTTACTTTTGCAGCTTTTCAGATAATGTTAGAGGAGCAGACACCTCGTATTACCATTACAATTGAATCACATTATGAAAGACTCATCCCATTATTGCCTCAGTGGCTTTATAAATCGCATGGTTTGGTTTATCCAATTCCAAAGAATGTTTAGAACATGAGCGCACATTTTTGTTGGATTCTTTTCATCCTTTCTTCCAATAATAAGTTGGTGGTAAGTGTAGTGCCAATGATGGCTGGTTCATTCTATCTTTGAGTTTATAAATCCCATACGTCGTGTCAGTCAACAACACACAAACAAACAGACCTAAGCATGTATTTTATTTATACAAAAAGCGGGTTTGTTTATACATAAATGCATAGACTGAAGCGGTTTTACGCATAATATATGATGACATATGAGGCTACCAAAGCCTGCCTCATACATTTTAAAAAACGTAGTGCACCCTATAGTTTGACCTTTCCATTTCCTGTGTTGTGTATTCTATTCATTATGAATGTACAAAACAGAACCTCGCCATAAGCTGATTAAATGAGGTTGTATTGCCACGTTATTTTTGGCGTCATCCTCTGGATGCATGTGTGGTGGAGGAAGAAAGGCACCTTTCCAATACCTTATACTCAGACTACACATATATATATTTTCCCGGCAATAAATATTACTTTTTGTTGTGCTTTCACCATAAAAACATGTGCCGTGCCTACCATCCACACCACACCTGTCAGTTTTCTTTCAGATGTGAACCAACACAACGTGAAAAATAGCACTTTGCTGCTTACCGAAAACAAGTAAACCCAAAACTGTGTGGTATTGTTTGTTTGTATCAAAATATATATATACACACACTCAAAATAATAAATGAACTTCTAGACACATCGTAGTTGTATTACTTTTTCGTCATCTAAAACATTATTCCACCGTAAAATGTTTTTGTGTTAGCATCAACCCCACGTATCAATTTATCCCCAACTTGAAATAACCAATCTGAATTATTCTCTTCAGAAAAAATCTCAGCTAAATAACGCGCTATAGAAAGAGTTGCCTGAAAAAAAATTGCCTGCTTAAAAAATGCATAAGATGGGAAGAACAGAAACGATACATGCGTGATGCATTGTGTAACCAATTTGAACTCAGGCATACACTCAGTCAAAATAATAAATGAACTTCTAGACACATCGTAGTTGTATTACTTTTTCGTCATCTAAAACATTATTCCACCATAAAATGTTTTTGCTGATGAATTGCTTGGACATCTGGAATGGTGGTGTGAAAAAATTTTGTCAAAAAAAAATTTATGTAATTTTTTAAATTAATTTCGAAATACTACCTCTGCTTTAAGTGCAAAAAAAATCTTTGAACTTTTAAAATAAAAGGTAAGTCTTACCCTTAAAATAAGGAATATTTAAGTATAATTTAAGCTAAAATGTATTTTTATGCTAAATACACATAGTTTTTGTGTTCTGAAGGTGGCACCTGTCACTTCCGGAATGGGACGCCCATGGAGCAGAGTTCCGGTTCCGATCCGGGATTTATTGATTTTGGACTGGGAAGACAAGTCTTGTGGACCAAAAACATACGCCGAACTTGCGGCAAAGTATAAAATGAAGAAGACAACAGCTTATCAGATCATTAAACGCTACCGGACTACAGGGATTATCCATGATAAGCCTGGACGAGGCCGGAAGTTGCTATTGACCCCTAGAGAATCAAGAGAAGTCGCTCGTGTTGCCAAGAACTATCCGTTCACAAGTGCCAGCAAACTGTCAGAAATGGTCAAGGATGATTTTGGAAAGAAGATTACCCCGCAGACTGTTCGGAATTACTTGCACAAGGAAGGACTGAAAGGGTGCGTCGCTCGAAAGAAACCATTAATTTCCAAAATCAATCAGAAGAAAAGATTGAACTTCGCCCGGAAGCATGTAAATCAGGCTCCCGAGTTCTGGAATCGAGTTTTATGGACCGACGAGTCCAAAATTAACCTTTTTGGGTCAGACTGCGGCCGCAATGTATGGAGGAAACCTCGTGAAGCCCTTCGTGTTCAGAACCTCATCCCGACAGTCAAGCACGGTGGCGGGTCTATTATGGTCTGGGGTGCTATGGCCTCTAATGGAGTTGGAAACCTTGAGTTTATCGACGTGAAAATGAATGCAGATGTGTACATTGATATTCTTGGAAGAAATTTGAAACCATCTGTCCAAAAACTAGGATTGGGAAGACGATTCGTCTTCCAACCCGAACACACTTCGAAAAAGGCTCAGGTGTTTTTTTGCCAAAAACAAAATAAAGCCGTTGGAATGGCCACCCCAATCCCCTGATTTGAACCCCATCGAACATTTATGGAACACATTGAAGAAAATTGTACATAGCGCCCCCTGTTCGAGCATCAGTAACCTGAAAACTAGTGTTCGAGAAGCATGGGAGGGCATCAATCCGGAAGTTACGCGATGCTTGGTGGAATCGATTCCACGGCGACTTCAAGCAGTAATTAGGGCTAATGATGGACCTACATCATATTAACAACTGATTTCATGTTAATTTGTAAAGTTGACACTGTTTTTAACTTCGAAACTTTTAAGCGTTCAAAGTATTTTTTTGCACTTGAAATGGTCAAGTTTTAATTAAATATTTTTTTTTCGAAAACTACTTGACCTTTCACCCTAATTTTTTTTGACAATGTTTCTATGGTTTATATCTTTCAAAAATAATCTGATAACACATTAAATATGTTGTATATTTTTCGAAATATGGATGATAAAAAAATATCAATACTACTGTTCATTTATTATTTTGACTGAGTGTAGGTACACGTATAATATATGCTCAGCTAACACACAATTCTTCCATAAACCATTCCAAGTAGTAAAGTGGAAAGACCGCAGCGTATGTTTTGTGTGTACGCGGTTGACTGGTACAAAAAGTACAGAGGAAAGAATTCTATAGTCTGTCTCTACATGTATACATAAATGTATTTCGTATTGAGAAAAAAAGTTATTTCCTTGTCTTCATGTGTCTTTTCACTTCTTTTTCTTGCTTGCTAGCATTGTATTACAGTAGTATGCACATCGTCGGCTAGGATTGCATGCTTGAGTTGAACTCAATTTTTAAGAGTGACTCTTTCCATTTATCTTCGGATTTTTTGATCCCACGATCCTCATTTCTATTCTTTTTTTGACTGGGTATTTCACTACCCCTTTAGAAGTAGTTTCCTTGTGTTATAGAAAAATTCGGTATTGTGTAGTGCGGCAGTAGCATAATATACACAATATTTACGACAATAGATCAATTTTGTGCACTTTTTTTTACCTACTTACTAAACGTTCTTTTCTGCTTTATGTGCTTTTCATCCACCTTTTCTTTTATGTAACAAGCAGTTTTCCATTTTCTCTCTTTTTGTTGCCTTCTACAAAACCGTTGGCAATGCTGTTATTGAGCGACAAAATACTTTGAAGCATTGATATGCGTATAACAATGCACATAATAATGTCTATTTGTGAGAGACATAGAACACTTGAAGTGAAATGAAATTCATCATCGCCACTTTCCACTATTTTTTACGTAACCTGCCTCAAAGGTAGGTTATAGATTCAGCCGATTTAAGTATCTAGGTATGTATTCTATTTATGTATGCAGTCGATGTAACGTGCTTTCTTCTCTTGAAGGAAGTGTACGTGTCGATCTTTTTTCTTCACAATAATGCATCAACATTGCCGGGTTTTCCATTCTCTCTCCATTCCACCCACACATCAGCAACTAGTACACTCGTGTACTGCATAACCATTATTATTATTACTATGCATATTTTGATAAAAAGCAGAGGTGTGCAACAAATTAGCTAACAAAATGAATGAAAAAGATGTATGCTGTGGGCGTACCTACGATCCATACCAAACATGTTACATGACACAAAATAAACTCTTTTTTTCTGCTATTCAGCTACATTTTAAAAATCTTTTGGATTTCTCTCTCATATCACATTCTGTGTACGGGCAGTAAATTTGGTGGGTATAGTAGTTGGGAGATCTCATTCAAAACTCATAGAAAGCAGTTAATATTCAACTTTGATAATTTACATTTTACTTTTACCATTTCATCTTGCACGCTAACAATGTGAGTAATGGCAACAATACTAATAAAGTAAAATAATAAATGGCGGAAAAGACTATTTTCATTTTCATCATTCCTTCATCCAAAAAAATACATACCTAAAAGCAGCCAGTAGAATGTAACCTCATCCCATCTCCGACAGAACACCGTTCTACTTTCTAGCTGAAGCTTTTAAACTATTTACCTATGTGCCTCGTATTCAATGGCGGCGGGAATAACTCCGTGTATTTCAACAAGCCCTAAATTTTTCATCGCCATCTCCTCTGGCACAGTTGCAATCATCCTGATGTAATGTAATAATAACAATGTAAAAGTAAACTTTTTAAATGTATTCACAATTTGATTAAGCCAAGGTTATTCACACATCCATTAGGCGGGTCGTTAGTTGTGTGTGCGTAACTGCAAAAAGTATAGTTAATTGGTTTAGAGAGGATGAGAGAGGAGAATATGAAATTGTTACATTGTTTGGTCCCGTTGATTCACTATCTTCATAATCATAGATGGGATATTACGGATACTAAAAGATCGTAGTTTACGTTTGGTGGTACAGCACGTTATGTAGGGTTCCTGTTTGTGTGTTTGACTCCTGTCATAAAGAATCTCATTCACTTTGCATTTCACATCACATTTTACTTTTATGTACGCCCCGTCACGATTTTCAACAGCAGCAACTTTTTCCCCCAATGCTTTTGCTCCAACTTGAACTATTAAGGTACATTATTGTTCTTTTGATGGCACTTGGGCGTTTTTAATGCTACACCGTTACTAATCTTACTACGCAACTTATTCCATAATAAGTATGATAAAAGAAGATACCAAGCAAACTGCCAAAAAGAAAACTTTTAAATTGGCATGTTAAAGAACTTTGCTACGTCATGTTCAACAATATAGCTTAGAATTTCAATAAGTCGAAAATATAAAAGGCTTAAAAGGTAGATAAAGTGTAATTTTATACATGTGGTATGTATCCTGGTGCGTGTTTGTTATTATTTTGTGTATGGAAATGACAAGGTGTGGAATTTGGGAGGCCAAATATTGAACCGCAAGTCCAAAGCAAAATGGCACACAGTCACCAGAAAGCCAACCACCAATACTCATTCACTTCCGTTTTCTAAACATGGTAGAAAAACCGCATCGTCTTTGATCAAAACTAGAAGTTGCCTTTTTAACTCGCCGTTTGTAAACAGATTTTTCCTGGAGCGTGTTACATTCCAATTTCATCAAATCACCACTATGTATTTACATTCTCGGGATAAAATGAAGGATTAAATAAAATTCTGGTGTAGCTTAACAAATTCCATCAGATGTGGTTGCATGGATAAAATAAATATGTTTTCAATGTTTACACCACAATCAAAAAAACCCGCAAGCAAGCAATCATAATATCATGTCTTTCAGAAGATTGGGAAATGTGACGTGAAAAAAACCGAGCTTGACAGACTGGTTGAAGGATCTAACAAGAAAGTAGTAGCCACGCCAATAGAAAGCTTGTTTGAATAACAAAATGACAAATGCATAGATGTGGTTCATCTATTGCCAGATTTCAGAATTCGTGTGTCACTGACATTTTGTTACACAAGAGGTTACTTTTTAAAACTAGTTTACGTCCTGAAATAGCACCGCCACCGCAAAACCACATCCGCCATCAGCATCATTAAACAAGTTATTTAGGTATATATGTTTTCAACCCCATATATTAACCAACCATGTCAAGAAGTTTTATCAATGATTGCAATTTCACATGTGAATGAATGCACAAACATATATATCAATATATCATAATGGATTCAGTGTATCTATTATACATTTACGAATGTGGTGAAAGTGTTTTTTTCTAACGCCCAAACACAGAAATCACAATTTATCAGATGAAGTATAATTATGATCCGCTCAACCAATAACAACTCAGAATCAGGGCTTGAGGCAGTTCACAATTTCAATCTTCCAATTTCCAATCATTTTAGTCCAAAGGAGCGCCCTTTGAAATTCTTCACTTTTTATCAATTTTTTCTACACCCTTTATATAATTCTCATTACTGTGCCCACAAAGGAATACGTGTCTACGTGTGTGTGGGGTCTGGTATACTGGGTGAAATTTTCGTCATACTTATTATTATTATTATGGGTGAAGCGCAGTTGGATATTATACGTATTTCTCAATGAGGAAATGATATAGCACTGCTATAATAACAGCGTAGTAATATATAATAATGATATAATAAAATAATGCCGCTATACGTTACTCACGTTAGTACTTTTTGCTGACTTGATGGTATGGAAGATAAGTAGATTGGAAGTTAAAAGAATAAGGGAATATGATGATTTCTCGTGTGCATGCTACGTTTGCTCTTTGAAATATTCTGCTATTTTTCATGATGAGAGTCTATTTCTCCTCATCTCTCTCCATTTTCTACTTATTTTTCTCCATTCAACTCTATTTTTCCCCCAATCTCATGAAATTGAAATAAAAAATGAATAGGAGCCATATAATGGAATTATGCATGCACGCAGCAGTAAGCGGGAGAAAATGTGCTAACTTGGTTTTGGGTGGAAGAAGAAAGTGAACAGGAAACGGAGTCATAATAAAAAATGGGAACGAGTCACACACGCACACATGATGCATGCACAATGCTCCACACACACTCACTCATATACAATTGGAGTGAAAATAGAATAATAATATTATTATTATTATAAATGTGAGGAAAAAAGAGAAAAGTTTGGTATGCTGCTTGCAAGTATAGTATGCATGACAAAGCAGCATGATCACAGACGAAACCAGCAGAGTGAAAAAAGCATTTTTTTGGGGGGTGATAGGTGGTGGTAGTCCTTTTTTGTCGCTAATACTGCAAAAGGGGCATGTTAAATAAAAGTATGGTATAGATGACAGGAAAATGATAGTAAAAAAGTGAGAGAAATAACCCTTTAATGTCTATGCTTCATATATAATATACTTGAAGAGTCATGTGGGGTATATTCCAGAGAAAACTGTGTCATATGCATGGCTTCCTTCTTTTCTGATGCAAGTCAAGATCTCGGTACTGAAAAGTTGCTTGTTGGCTCAGATTTTGTGTACAAAAAAATCTGACTGTATTTTTAAGTTCATAATGCAATGTGTGCAGTGATAAAAGAAAAGCGTAGACATTTTTTGAAGGTAAAAGTGATTGCCAACTGTGAGCATGACATGATCATAATGCAATTTATTTGAGAAAAACACGTATTCCTCCAATGTGAGCATGTGATGAAGTGAAAGTTTGAAGAGAAATTTTTTTGTGCATAATCGTAATCATCATCAGAAAATAATGCCCTTATATGCATGAGTTGGTTGTCGGTACCGGCAGCAGGCATCAAATTTAACGGGATGTCGGAATTAATGCGTGTTATAAAATGTTATAAATTATTCAAAATCTGAAAATTTCACGAGGTTAAAATTGAACACTAAACAGTTTCCATGGAATAGCACTAAGGTGTCCTTCCTACGAATCAAAGAGAACTAGCAATACCGCGCTACTCAATTTTATTACTATATCAAAAGTCCACCTCCACGAGGAAGACTTTAAAGGTGACAGGGGAAGCAAAATGACTTATCCACGTGGATAATATAATCGTTTAACTTGTTCGTTCAATAGGTATAATCCCAATAATTAAGAAACTTTATGAGTGTTCTTTATAATTTTGGGTGATACTCAACAACGGTTTCAAATTTTTAAATTTTGTTTTCGGTTATTCGAAACATCGTGTCAAACCGTATTTTATTTTATATTGCAACAATTCGGTATCTATTTTTTTCATATGTAATCTCAGGTTTTGTCTCAAGAGTTAATCATGGAAACGTTTACAAGGGAATATAATAACAAAAGCCAACAACAATTTTAGAACTCTATCAATCTAATTTTATGACAATGGCGGTATACTATTAAAAATTTCCCTGTGCTCATCCCCTTCATCCAAATTTTTTACAGTCAAAATTCTCAGTTACAGAAAAAGAAAATAATTTATAAAATTGTTTGTTGAATTCATGTACCACCTTTTTAAGTGAAAATTATATGATACCGCAGACATGTCATCTAACAGCTCTGATTCGAGTTCACTAAAATCGCGTAAAAATGTGAAAGTCTCCCCAAAATTACCTGACCATTCGTCTGAGGAAAGCACATCTTCACCGATCCAAGATGTTAGTTTGGAGGATTTGCATCAGCAGCCTGTTTCTACACCACAGGAAAGTAAAACGCAACCCGAAAATTCGTTCACAAAAACAGCGCCAAGCCAAATTGCAAAACCAATTCCCACTTATGAGGAAGCAGAAAAACCAGAAATTCCTCCCAATCAAAATCCGAATAAGTATCGAGAAAGTTTGGAGCAGTCTGTTGATTCTACATCACAGGAAAGTGAAACGCATCTCGAAAATTCGTTGACAAAAACAGCGCCAAGCCAAATCGCAAAACCAATTCCCACTTATGAGGAAGCCAAAAATCCAGAAATTCCTCCCAATCAAAATCCGAATAAGTATCGAGAAAGTTTGGAGCACTCTGTTGTTTCTTACATCACAAGAAAGTAAAACGCATCTCGAAAATCCGATGAAAACAACAGCACGAAACCAAATTGCAAGACCAGTTCCCACTTCTGAGGAAACAGAAAAGTCAGAAATTCCTCCCATTCAAAATCCGAGTAAGTATCGAGAAAGTTTGGAGCAGTCTGTTGTTTCTACATCACAAGAAAGTAAAACGCATCTCGAAAATCCGATGAAAACAACAGCACGAAACCAAATTGCAAGACCAGTTCCCACTTCTGAGGAAACAGAAAAGGCAGAAATTCCAACCATTCAAAATCCGAAAAAGTATCGAGAAAACATAGCATTTCTTCAGGAACATTTGTTTGGCACACATCCGGGTGTTAATGAAGAACTTTTAAAAGAAACTCAGATATTACTTTTCGGGGACTTGATTGATTATCCTCCACCTCCCCCTCCCTGCAATTGCAAAAAACTATGGGAAGATGAAGAGAAGCGTCGTTTGAAAATTGGCGATTGCGGCTTGCAGGGATGTGCATGTGAGAGCTGTGGCTGCGACGTTAAATCCAAGCCACCCCAAATCGTCAACCGAGAGGATTTGAAAAAATATCAGGCTAAACGGGATTCTAAGATCCCAAATAACCAGGAGGTGGTTGTGGGAAATGTTGAAGTGGATTTTGCTCCCTTTAGTCCGCTGCTGTCCACAACTGAACAAGTTGTAAGTGTAGATGAGAATAATAATAATATTATTGACGATTACATGGGATATTACAAGAAGAAAACGGAACAAATTGACAAAACTACGTATCAACAACCGACGGACATTCCATTCCCTGGGATCTTTGTCACAAAAAACGAAACGAGAATCGAGACAACCTGTTTCATGGCAAACTTGCAAACAAATAGTAAAAGTCCTGTTGGAACTGAACGAGCAGGTGGCGCTCTTGGTCATACTCGAACGAGGCGAAGTGACCACAAAGGAAGTAGCAAATGCCGTGTGAAACAAGCCCAGAGTTGTTGCTGCTGTGATGAAAGCTCTTCTGATAGCAGTAGCGGGGATGATGACGGCTGCTGCGAGTTCCCTTCCCAATTCCTCTGGTTCATGTTGACAATGAACTCCACTGCTAATTACTACAAATCACAAGTGGCTTACCAACACCACATCCAGCAGCAATGTCGAGACCAACCGGCTATGGATGAATGCTTTGAAGACGAGGAGCCACAAGTAGGAAATAATGTGAATAACAACAGCCAGAGCAGAGAGGGCTCGAATGTGACAAAAATTGACATAAGCAATCTTGAAGAGATAATCAAAAGACAGGGAAAAGATACACTGACGAACAAGGATGTGGCAATAAACCTGCGGGCATTTAATCCAGACACGGCCAAATTCATTCCTGACAATCCCTTGATTGACATGAAGTCACTCAAGCTATTTGCTCATGGGGAGAAAGAACAGGCAGAGTGTAGCTGTACTAGCAAATGTCAAGGGGAAACTGGAAGAGAATGTTGCGGCGTTTCAAAGGGAGAAAAGATCGGAAATGGATCTTGTCCACCCCCTTGTTGTGCACCAGGTTGTGGTGGAGCCACGATGCCCTCGTCACCACAATGCACATTTCCTATATCTAGTGCTCCGTGCCAAATGCCATGTACATCAGCACCTTCACCGCATACAGCTTCATATTGCTATCCACAACAGTGTCATCCACCGCCATGTTATCCCTGTTCCCCAATCTTACCATCAATGTGTTATCCTCCTTCACCATGTTACCCCTGTCCCCCAACCTTCCCACCAATGTATTATCCTTCTTTCCCTGTCCCGTATTGTGGCTTACAAACTCCTTATTGTGGAGTTCCGTGCATGCCTTCCTGTTATCCGACGGGATATGGTGGATGTGACGGATTGGACGAAGAAGAAAGTTGTGATGACGATGATCGCTACTTTGAGGGGCAAGGGCAGGACGCGGCTGATGGAAGTGGTTCGGGTGGTAGACGAAGATCTAGTAGTAGGAGCGGTAGCAGTCAGCGACGAAATAGTGCATTTGCTAGAGGAGGACCTAACAGCGGTGCAAGATATGGGACCCGAGGACAAGGCGGCCATGACAATTATGCTGGCAAAGGAAATGTACGGAGGAGTTACGGAAGTGGAAGGGATTCAGGAAGCATGCGCGGTAGTAATGCAGCTAATGGCAGGAAGCAGAACAATATGTTGGGCACATCCGTCACCAACATCAACCTCAAGTATGTCCGAGGACCAGGACAAAAATAATTTCGTTATCAAAGACAGTTATATATTTGTTCTTGAAAAAAAAATTGAATTAAAATTAATGAGTTAATATTTCATTCAGTTATAAAAATCAACCATCATTATGATTTTGTACCATTTTGCTGTGTCCTCCAATGTATAATAAATATGACAGTTTATGCAAAAATATGGAGGTAATAAGTGCCCAGCTAGTTTACTAGTTTTTCAAAGTGTCATTGTTCAACAAGTCAAAGTCATATCATCATTTTCTTTTCGACAATGTGCGTGTGGCTTATCGTGATTTGTATACTGGCACATGTTGTAAGCCATTACATATACTTGATGTTGTCGTCGGGACATCCCTAGAACTGAATTTTCACCGGCCGTCCGTACGCGCGATAACACAAGAACGGTTTCGGATTCTGTTTTCGGTAATCCTTAGAGAAATCTTGGTAAACAGTAACACTATGGCGTACAAAATGCCTCCAAATTGCAGGACATGTCATGTAGACAAGCTATAAAAGTCAAATTGACAGTTTCTATTGTCAAAATTTAATTTATGAAGAAGGGAGCATTTTACCTACTGTGCTAGCGCCCAAACAACCATAGCAATCCTCCTTCATTATCTAAACAAGTTCTAAAAATATTTTCATGAATATGATTGAAAACATGACAGCAATTTTTATGTTCGTTAGTTACATATTATAGCTCTAAATTGCTTACCTGTATAGTTTGGAGTTTGGAATGGGCTGTCACGTTGTCCAATTTGAAAATAATAGACTGTGAGTCACAGCGTGAACTGTAATGATAACCGAATAAAATTTACAAGAAACCCACGTGAATTTTCTTCAAACCATGTATACCTATATTCATGAGTCATATGATTATCAGTGGGGATCCTAGAAAATAATCAGTGAATATAATCAAGAAAATGCTTTTTTATTTAGTTCAATGACGCATTTCATTATCATCAGTACAACGTACGAATACGTACATGGTTCAAATGATGACAGCAGTTCCATATATCTGAAATGATGAAAATGATAAATAATGATTACTCTGAACTGAGGACACTTGAGTATAGTCAATTTTTATAATGATGTATTTTTATATGACTCTTACCCGATATTATATTATATATTTTTATCCTATTTATTAAACTTTTCCAATATAAAATTCATACGATTCTCAAGTTATTTTTCTTTTAGCTAAATGTCAAAACCACAAGTGGCACACCCCGTAGGGGGGAGACGAACGACGTGAAAAGAAAAAAAGCACTATCTTATATTTCAATCATTGAATACATTTTTTCATAATAGACAATCCAAAAACAAAGTCCTTTCTTTACTGGAATTTCAGAGCTCGCATGCCATTATTGTGATAAATAATATTATATAGCCTTTCGCCTCAATAGTACGTGTAGGCAGTAATGATTATGCAATCTTAAAATTGCAGAAGATTTATGGGGTACAATCCACCAGACGTTCTATTATTGAGGAGAGAACTTTGTGATGGAGAATAATGTGAAGAGGATAAAATTACTTTAGCTGCTGCAGTTGTAAGCCACGCGATATATTCCAAATCAAAAGAAAATTGAGTGTACCAGTAGATTCATCCCGTTGTTTCGTTTATTGTGGATAAGTAGTCAAGTTTTTAGTGGAAGAAGTCTTGTTCAGTTCAATTTCAATTTGACTGTTTTTCAAGAATGCTTTTTTATAAAGGTATTATATGGTCTGGGTTTACAAATTGGACATGTACACAAATAAATATATGAAATCAAAGCTAAATATATGATAATATGATTATGTGAAGGCAAGCTTTTTTGACTGACTGAAATTATTACGTGTATGCGATAAAAACAAATAATAAAAACTGGCTTTGGAACAATAATCATACTTTTTCAAACATGTCATTTTTATGTCATGTCATGTCTCAACAAGCTGCAAAAACTTACCCCATCTTCTTATTGGAAGTTGCGAGAGTGTAATACACAAAAGTTTTTCGATATTTCATCATCCTGTATTTTTTTATGTTAAAATACGATTTCTTATGACCTCTAACGTCACACATTTTACAAAAATAATGTTATTTTTTATCCTTGAAATGTGGGCGAAAAGTCTCAGTGACGCTTGTGATGAGAGCAAGCTCTGTAATGCGGCTACTTATACCTATTTATATTATACGAAGACAAAATGCTATCATGAAGAAAATGAATACTTGTACTGAAGCTTATATGTGTAGTGTAGGTATGCGTGTAAATCTACCTATGTACCTATAACCCATCTTACTAGTTTACTAAAAACTACAGCATGTATTCACACAACCAACTACGCCCTAAAAATTGTATGAACAAACTAAAGTTTGTGATGCGAGATGATTTGTTCAACATTCCATAAATTTGAAAAATGTTGCTACTCTTGCGTGAAAACATTTCTGCTTGATAGAGTGGAAAACATCAAAGTGGAGGTTTTTCCATTTTTCCAGAAACATTGTGTCAAAAACTTATTTCCAAAACTCCCATGTCACTCTGTCCGGTCCGCTCATCGAGTTTCTTCAAGTGGTGCTTGAATTTACAGCCAAAGTACCTACCCATTTCCTTTAAGAATAGAGGAAAAATATAAAATATAATGATTTATACTTGGTTTGTAACTTGTAGTTAAACTTCTTAAATTTCGTGTACTTCCGACGTATTAACTTTTTGTTTTTTCACCGTTAAAAGCCATCGCAATCCTTCCTTACAGAATTTCTACGGTTGATTTAAATATAATCTAATGAATACGTAGTGTCAAGAAGAGAACTATTTTGGACTTATATGTACTCAAGAAAAACAGGAAAAAATCTCTTCAAAAGTTGATGATGAGAGTGGAAGATATTAGATTTGTATATTGGAGAAATCATTATTGGATAACTTCACAACCATACCAAAGAAAGTATGCTGTCTTTGTTTGGCATAGTTCTTTTCTGCCTTGTTTGTTTGTGTTTTTGACATGGACGAATGGGGAAAGGGAGCCAGGTTAATAGGGAAAGTTGAGAAAGTCATTGGAGGAAAATGACTGTAAATATTATATCCTTCCTTCTATTTTACGACCGGAAACCATATTTATAGGTATCTATATGCCTGGAATGGAATAAATACAAACATAATGTAGCATAAACCAAAAGAAGAAACTAAATTATGAAGAAAGATAAAAGTAGTCAGTCTCACTGCGTTCTGTTCTCCCACTGACGAACATTTCAATTTACTTTCTCCATCTTTGTCTGATTAATATGTACACACAGGGGAGCTACGTACGAAATAGCGATGATAATGGAAATTTTTTATCATCATTCATCCTCCTACACCAATGAACCGCGGGCGGCTACTCCGATGCTACTGAAATAAATGAGCACAAATCTAGTTTTTTCACAAGGATGATGAGGAGTTCCTAGAAGAAAAGATTGAAAAGCACTTTCATTCACTAGTTTACTACGAATTCGTCAGTATCTTCTTTTCTAACTATTAATTATGTTAACTTGAGTGGTCCAAGTTGAAGAACATGCATAATAATATGTACATTCACTATTCAACCGGAAATCCTACCACTTTTAAGAAATGTTTGCGTAGGATGCTTGTCTGGTTTAGACAGTTTTTTAAAAGTTACTCAACAAACAGAGGAATCCTCTTTCTTTTGTATTTCATGATGCTCCCTCCCGACCCCCCATATTTCAGTAACACACATAACGAGACTGTTACAAGAAAGATTTTGAAGACAAATCTATCTCATTAATAAAAAGACAAAATATGGCAAGAAAGTGGAATCCTATTTCGTAAAGAAAAGTGGAATAA
The DNA here is from genome assembly GCA_027744595.1 of Paronellides praefectus. Lineage (NCBI taxonomy): Eukaryota > Metazoa > Arthropoda > Collembola > Entomobryomorpha > Paronellidae > Paronellides > Paronellides praefectus. The sequence goes on along the minus strand of JAITYZ010000406.1, from coordinate 11,491 downwards.
AGTGGCACGTGAAAGGGTGAAGGAAGGGACATAAATAAACATTTTTTGCAACATGTTTCTACGTAATATTTTTATATGAAACTATAGATGAATCGATGATGTTGAAATCGAAATGATGATTTTTATTAGCAAACTGTAATAATAACAACAAGCTTACAATAACAAATAAGTGTAAACAAATTATAATATTGCATTTCATCACAACAAATCAGCCTTAATAAACGATAATAATCAATATACATGTATGGATTCTTGTGTTGGATTGCCAACTATAGCCATCCTTATTTCTTCAACCTTCTCATTAAAACTTTTCCAGGTTCCTTCCTTGCCATCTAAGTTTCTTACAGGTATGTTAAAGGATGAAAGTTCATGAAATTTCGCAATCAACATGTAATCTTGAGATACATACACATCATCGTTAAACATTTTTCAGGAAGGATCTTGGAAGGATCGAATAATTTTATTGAAATTAGTCTGCTTTTTTTCATCTTTCCAGATCAAACTCTATATTGCAACATTTTTTCAAGCGTTCCTTTATTATCATATCATTCTCTTGAATTTTATTATATTAGGTATAATACTTTCATTTCAGCCCCCCCCCTTTTGTGTGAGCACGTGGCAGGATGCTTACGAAAATGTACTCTTATTTATTTTTTTGGAAGATAACAAATTTCCCACCTTGTTGTAATAATTTAATTGTATGTCTTCACATGTGAATCATCACTATTTATTATTCGTACTGTTATAGTATATGGATTTATAAATGTTCATGTAATGACTTATAGAATTCTGAAATCCTCCCACGCTCGACGGAATTATAGACTTTTCTTTTGTAAATCTATTCAGTCGAATAAAGGATTATCCAAGTGGCAGAAGGGCAGAAAATGATGAAGAAAAGAGACATGATCGCATATTATTCACTTTTGGAACAAAACAATAACAATAGGTTTTTAATCAAAATGTTTCTCTAGAAAACCCTGAGCTTCAAAAGTCAAATAAGCTGACTGGATATGACTTGGAGACCCTCAAAGTTTCAGTCATTCATAATTTCAGCTGAAAACCTATCTTTTGATGAATGATGATCATGATGGGAAAGATGAATTTGTGACATGATCTCATCTCGTGCATACGCCTGTTTTTCTATTCACTCATTCATCAGAGTCAGTTACCGAGTAGTAGTTGTAATAGTAGTAGTGATTCTCTATCTGACATGTAGAGATAGTGATTGCTTTTTACGCACCACTGGGAACCTATTTGTGCTCTGATAAAAAAATTCAATTTGTTATAACTTTTCTTTGGAAGATAGAGATTGAATATGAATGAATAGATGAGGAAGGACTCTCATATTTTCTTTGCAGCTTTTGCTTCCTTTTTCTTTGATCAAAAATTCTTCAAAGAAAGTCAGAAGAGGAATCAGAAATCCAAATCATACATCTTCTACCTATCTTTAGTATTCAAGCCTCTTTGCACATTGAACTTTCTATGAACACATAGCAACCCTTAATACCAACCTAATGGTTTTTATTGCGTAAGTACAGTTATTCCTAACGCATATTTTTGAACATGTATAAAAACTATCATGGGTACTGTTTAAATACGCTATGACGTGAAATATGATGTATCTAATCTCTCATTCAATTCACAGGAAATTCGGAATATTGCTGTCATTAACATACGGAGTGTGGGAATGTATATGACGTTATCTAGTAAACCCATAAGTTTCAAAAGGAAACGTTACTGAAAATTGAAATTCATCAATTCACGCACCGTGTAGACTCAGCAATATGGACTGACTGATTCGACCTGGCTCTTTTTAAAGTAGACAATAAAGTATTTTATAATTCAACGGGAATGACTGCAAGTGGAGTGATAGGAGGTTTTACCAAATGCGCCATGCAGTAGAGAGGCATCGCGGTTCGCGGTGGTATTTCAGATAATAGTTTTATTTTTGACACTTGAAGTGGAACTGTGGAACTCTTTGAAAATGTGCACTTCCGAAACTGATATTATTCTGTTTTCGCTGCTCTATAAAAATTTAAACGCATGTACACAAAAGCCAAAAAAAAATCAATTACGTTTTGTTATTTTCAAGCGAAAAGAAAAAATTCGGCTCTTATGCACTATTTTCCGCATTTCACAAAGCTTCACAACATCAGCGCATATTGGATTTTAAGTACATATTAAAAACGCGTCAATAGCCAATAGTGTGGGAGGACGACAAACCAATAAGCTTTCCCTACAGTAAAGACCTAGTTTCATTTGAAAAAAGTAGGTATCTCAGCTTTTTAAGCACGAAAACAGGAACACGCTCTGAATACAATATTTATGAGGACATTAATAATAACCCTTTGAAGCAACTTTGTAACAGCAACTAAAAGAGCTGTGTAAATGAAATCCCTAAATTAGGAGTTTCCTGATACATTTTTATTATTATGTTTAGTTCCGATTGATCTATTACTCTCACGTTCATACATATTTATACGAAATTAGATTTGTCATTGAAAGAGCAACAGTGGTCTCTTGGCTGCATATGTCGTCCAATTCTATGGCTATACATTGCATTGCAAGTTGCAATTTGCAACATAATATTACTTTGTCCCATGTGTTGACATTGACATGACATATATCACTTTCATCAACAAGTTTCAGGATTGTCATGAGTTACATATATGTACTTTTGTACCTATGTCATTACAACTAAGATACACTTTCCTACTTGTACTGTTGCTTTTACTTGTGCTGGACTAGACAAGGACAAGATTGTCTTCGTTTGTTATTACTCGGAGACCTTTTTACAAGGTCATGATGGGCAATAACCAAACAACTCAAAAACAACTTCAAATTAAAGTACAGCTCGAGGCTTAATGAAAAATGAAAGAAATGTTGAAAATTAAATTCTAGTGTTGTGTACACAAGAACCATAAAGAATACTTGTGTTGTTGTTTAGGTAACCTAAATGTGCATTGTAGCATTCTATAAATATATATCGCCACCGTCTGTGTCCTTTGATGTTTTCTGATAAACTTTTAATAAAAGTCGGGATTGTTTCTTTTCCAAGTTGGCTGTGTGGATACGTACTCTCAAAGGGTAAAACTTAGGAGTAATATAAAGAGAAAGGGGATTTCTTTTTCCAAAGATGAGAACCATTTCATTGACAAAATGACTTGATCATGTGCAACAAGCTGAATGTCTGTGTCTCTCTACGGTCACTCACAATAGTACTCTTTGACAAGACAATATTACTGTACCTATATGTAATAATAGACATGTAACTTGGGACTAAATCCAAGGTTCCAATAATGGAAAAGTTATTTCTCTTGCGGTTTGGATGTTGATAATAAGAAAAGTTGGAGGTTGTCTCCATATGGGTTTTTGGAACAATGTTTCTTGTTTGTGAACCTTAATGTCTTGATCATCATGACTTGAAGCTCATCTAGTTCAGTTTTTTTTCATCTTTTATGAACAGGTGTGTACATGCAGTGTTTATTTGAAGAACAACTTTTTTTGCAGGTGTGGTTTGCTGTTTCTTATTTCTTCACATTTTCCCTAGATCCATGTCATATGTTTATATTTCCCTTCGCCTTACTGCAATCCTCCGCTTGTTTGAATAGCTTTTTGGGGTGTTAGACTTTCCGTATATATCAACCAAAAAGAAAGTTTATTGCTCTGCTCTAGTCAGCTTGCCCATTTTACAATGCATGACAAGACAAGTAAGGAATGTAAGTTCAAAAGAGACAGTATTATTTCTCTCTTTTCTTTATTCCGCTGTTGCATTTTATATTTCACTCTTTTTTTTATAAAAAAGACGCTCTTATCCTTTCTTTTATCTTTTTGTTATTTTTGTGCATTCTTTCATTCTTATTATCCTGGGAACTAGGCTTTACCTATTTTAGTGTGTAACTCCCCGCAAAGAATGGTAGCTGTTTTATTCTTTTGCTGTGATTTTCTTTTATCCCTTTCTTGGAGAATGTGTTGCAAGAAATAGAGGAAAGGGGTAAGAATAAGAAATAAAATGTCATTTTTTACTTGTTATCTTAGCTTACTCTTTTTTGCTTTTACTCGAAAAGATTTACATTACGTTTCATGCAAGTTGCTGGTGTAGTTTGGTGACTTGGAGTTCGATGCTCCTTATATTTTGCTTACCTTCAAGTAGGTACATATGTACTATAAATTGCAGAGACATTACACACTATAGACATTGACATTGAAACTGAAAAAAGCCACGTAGATAAATACGTTTAATAATGTGGGAGTGTACAAGTAGTGATAAATGGCATGGGCACTGTGCATCATGCAAGTGAAGTTTATGTTAAAATCATACACAAGAGAAGGTAACTGCAATGGCACAATCCCATATTCATCATATGATTTTTCTACTGAAAACGGAAGTGAAAGCATATCAGTAATAAAAACACATTAAATGTACCATGCAATTTATAACAATTCAAAAATATAAATTACAGAGTACATGGGATTCCTGTAAATATAAAGTCGATTGTTGGTTTATACGTACCATTTCGTATTGTTTTCTAATACAGCTTTGTTTACCCTTTCAATTTTTTTCGTGCATCAGTTATTTATTACATTAAATTATCAGCAATACGAGGCTGAGAGATGATATCAATTAATTAGAATTCAACGACTTGACTTATAGTAGTTTGTTTTGTGCGATTTTTTTAAATGAACTGCTGGTAGCTGGTTGTATGAATATCTCTTTATGCTCAAATGAGCGCAAAGATAATTTAACAAGCTGTCCATTTTTTGCAAGCTGGCCAGTAACCAAGAATATTAAACCAATTTTAGTTTTGGTTTTCCTTGTTTTACACGGAATGAGCTCCTTCGTGTGACCTTGTTAGTTACACAAGCAACGAAAGGGATAAAGTCTGCTGAATTAGCAAAATGGAAAGGTTATGTCCTTTCTGGCAATTCCACGTATTTCGTTCCTGTGTCATTATTAAATGTTGATAACATTTTGGAACATTCATATTGCTGAGAATCAAACATAAAGGTGAAACCACACAAATTGTCATCGGCATCATTCATATACTGCCAGCGCAAAGTATTAGGCATTCCTCTGCGCTTTTTCTAAATCAATGAGATTGGATTTTAATAAAAAAATAAAAAAGACGTACAATGACTTGGACGTGTGATTTATCTACCGGATCTCATCAAAACTGGTGGGTGACTGTTCTTACGCTACTCGCGTGGTTAAACATTGCGAGCAGAGTCTGCTCAGCAGACCGAGATATATTTATATATTGTGAAATGTACCGTGCAGTAAAATATGCACATTTGAAATTATCAGGTAATATGTATATGCAAATATCTGTGCAGTACACATCAGAAATTCTCCTTTAGTTTCTCTGGTGGTAAAATTCTATGAAACCTGCATCATCACAAAATTTGATATCTTTCCTAAACTAAAGCTATTCAAGTGGGTAACCAAACCGCATGATGATGAATGGGAAGGATTACTAGAACTCATCATCATTACCAGTCAGCAATAGAGTTCCATCAAGAGCGTCAGCATCAAAGCTAGACAGCTTTTTACGGTTACACTAGTTGACGTTGATGATCTTTTTAATTTTGCGAATTTCCAGACTAGTGAATTTAGTAGTAGCACTGCGTAGCAGTGCACAAATATTATAGTATGCATAGGTATTATATATAGGTATAAAAAATTGTAACAAATCCGTATGTGCGGTGTAATGCAGTTCATCTGACATGCTAATGTGGTAACAGCGGTGTTGATAGATTGGCACTCTCTCTCTGGAAAATGGAGATACGTAGTAGTAGATAAAATATTGTTTGTTTGTTTCCGAAACCGGGGAAATGGATTTTATGTGCGTCTATGCATGCTAAATACTTTCGTGTCAGTTCTTCAGTTCACTTGATTTGCTATCTTCTTTCTATATGTTTTCCGAAATTGCTCAACATATTCATAACTCGTATATTAATTTCTAAAAAAGTAATAAATAGTTGAGATATTTACCAGCATTCTCTCCTTTTGAGCTAAATAGCTTGAAGAGTTTTATGATGAAAGCGAAAACAGGAAAGAAACAAAAAGCGTGTTATGTAAAAGCTTCAGCGATCTTTTAAAATGAATTTTGCCGAGATAAAATATAACTGGCATGATTTTAATAAATCTGTCAGTAGTATGCCATGTTATCATTATCATCAGCTTAGTGTGATGTTTATGGTAATGCCACCGTGGTAAAGAACAAAAAAAAACTTTTCTAAACATACAAAATAATAAATGTATCACCATAAAAAATTCTCTTCTGAATACAGATTACATTCGAATTCTGGGATGAAATACAAAATATTGTGTAGCATGTCCCATGTTTGCACAGGTCATTGAAACGGAAAAAGTTCTGAAGCTGCGTTCAAAGTTGAGGTTGTCTAAAGTAAATAAAAGAAAGCGTTTCTCGTTTGATGGAAATATGATATTTGAATTTTATATGAAATGTGGCAAAGCTAAACCAAATGTAGAGTTACCGACACAGAAAATACGAGAACGTGCCTTTTATGAGGACTGGGAGCAAGTATAGCGCAAAGGGTACCAAAGTGAAAGGAGGATTTTATTATTTTGGGGCACACTGACACACTAGAGTTCTCCGTTACATTGTCGTTACTCCTTCTCATGTTTCGTAAAAGATTGATTATCCCGCATCCACGCACAAATAATGGGACCTGTTATTAATGATTTTTTATTGACTCTGACCATGAATCAAATACTAGTGCATGCGTACGAATAAATATTTGTGTCTATGATGCTTTTGAACTTTCTTCTCAGATGTGCCCGTTGTTCCTTGTAAGCAGAAACCTATTAAACTAATGGAATATGTGTATTCATTTTCCTTTTCAATTTATTAGTTCCAAATGCTGCATATCAACGTAAATATTTAAGATGTTCTATAAGTCTTTTATAAACATTAACGGTACCCTTTAAGTTTGAGGGTATTGCATGGTATTAGTATTTACATATATCACATTATTAATATAACGTAACTATACAGGCAGGAGGCAGGTAACTATACCAACAACGACTGTTCCAATAGTACCTTAAAAAACATTAGCGTCATGGTTTGGACGTCTGACAGGCACACACCTTCTTTCTGGTTTTCTTCCCATTTTTGGTAATAATGTGAGTCACATTATGTGACAGTGTATGTTTATGACATGTGAAAAGCCACATTAATGGTAACGGTTACAGGTAGTTCATTTCGTAGAATCAAAATGCGACACAATGATGACATCTAATCATATCTAATATGAATCAAGACTTTTGTCTATCTACTTTCATTTCAATTTCAACTTTGCTTTTTATTATGGTATCCTAAAGGAAGGAGATGTACTTAAAGTACTTTGATTATAGTGCAATGCAACCGCCATGACAGCACCCTTGGTCTTTCATCTTTTCTACATATTTTAATTTACATCCGTGTGACTTTTAAATAGGTACACATAAAGTGAAAGAATACGCACTATCATACTAAGACAGACAGAATAAGAGACCGAAGACAACTAGGCAACGAGAGGAGTTTTCACTTTGTCATTTACTTTTACTGTAAGTTTGGAAGTACATACCTTTTTCCCACAAAGACAAATGACGCAATGCTGTCTACTGTCTACAATGTAGACTCTACATGTCTTTGTTACTTTTTCAGTGACAGTGAGTGTGGTTTTCTCGTTAACTGGCTGCAGGAGAAGGGATTTTTTTTCAAACAGAGTGACTCCTTACATACAACAAGTCATCTACATTAATATACATATATAATAATAATATATTTCTTACACTCTCTTTTTTTAGTATTATTTTACATATATACTTATGTACTTCTGTTTTGATGTCAAATCTAGTAATGATGATGCACTGAAAGTAAAAGGTATAAAGTAAGAGCTTTCTTTTTTCTTTTGAAGATGAAAGATAATGGCATAGTGGATGGAGGGACATCAAATCACAGTCTTTGAATCAACCGAGTGCTTCAAAGTAATTGAGGCACACTCTCACTTCATGGTCATGGCCAGTCACTACATGAGTACATATACATATTTCAATCTTATACTATTACTCGAATCATTTCTCGCATTGTGTAGTAATGAGTAATTCTCGAGCCTGTACCCGGTCGGTTTTGCTTGTAAAATGAAGAGAAAGAGATACACGTTTCTTTGCCGATGATCTAGTAACACCATTGTGTACTGCTGTCGCGCATAAATTAAACACTTTGAATACATGTTGAATATTTAATTTGTGATTTTCCCCATGACAATGATATCAGATAAAAAGGGCGACATAAACATAAAACGAGAGGTGAACAATAATGGTCGTGAGAATAATTGCAGCTTTGGGTTGGGAATATTACACTTTATAATACACATAAATGCATAGCATAAGGTATTAATTCATGTAATCAACTCATTAACAGAATATTAATTATACAGTCGTGGTATACACACCTTGCTTACAGCGCAGCACTGAAATGGAATATTGTATGATTATACGGTATTTTGCACACTAATATTGAACACGATATTGAGGAGGTTGTTATTGCGTGGTATGTATTTTGGACCAAAATTTTTGGTTGTTTTGTTCTAGCTTCCCACATTTCCCACTGTTATCTGGTTACATACAGACAATACACACACGCAGCAGTATGTCTCTTTATTTTAATTGGAGTCTATTATTAAAAAACAGTCAACATCGTCAACATGTAAATGACATACACACGTCCATAATACATACAAAGCTAGAGTGCCAGAAACTATATGTAACTTTTCATATCCCTATCCTTGGATTTATGTCATTTGACTGGATAATGGGACTCTGCAACCAACAATGTATATTTCCGTTGCATTAACAACTACGTCGGCTCCAAGACAAATCCTCCAAAAAAAATGTTTGTGTGATGCTGTGCTGATGATGACAAATTCTGATGAGCTCAGTTTCACAATGAACTGAAAAGAAATTGTGTACACCTGGAGAGTTTTCCTTGTATATGTAGAATGTGAGCGGGTGCGATGATAATGATAAAAATAGATTCTCGTCAGTGTAATCATATGATCGACATTCCCATTATTATCTATTCATTCATTAGTGCCAACGTGCATGTTAGATTATATTGCATTCAAGCATACATGTATACATTTTGTCTGCATAATGGATTTGTTTGCCTTGCATTGCATAACTACATATTTTATTCAGCACTTTTTTGTCATTAGTGAGTTATCTTTCTAGTTTTCTTTGTACTGCTTCATTCTTGTGAAACTAGTATGTATAGCTTAATTGGCATATATGTACACAAACATAAAACCTTCAAACCCAAAGGAAAATGGCAAGGGATCTCTTCTTCACCCTCTTCATTCTTTTTGCGTTTTCCGAAAAGAAAACAAAGAAAAAATGTAATGCATTAAGGGTCTGGTGAAAGAAGAGAAAGCCTGACAATTTTCCGTTTGAAGTTTAATTAAGTTTCATATGTATGTATTGTAAATAAAATTTTCTTGGAATTTTTACATAAAACATACATGCTGAGTGCAGTGTAGTCTTTCCCACTCCTTTTCTCTTTCCCTAGAAAATGGATAAAAAAGAAGATCAGAAAAAAAGAAATTTCTCCCTTGTAGTTCACAATTGAAAATTAAATTTTTTTGTGGTTTTCACAGTAAATGTACTTTACAAGAAGGGTACTTAAAGATCTCTTGCTAGCTTTTACGCCAGCATCAACAAACCATCAAATAAAAGCACTCCAAGATTCTAGATGATATTAATGGATACTATTATCATTGCAGACCTAAATAGAATTCTACTTAACATAACCGTTGTAATTATTGTAATGGCATTGTTTAACTGCAAATAAGGGTGTTATAATTATATGCTGGCTTTTCTGAAAAACTTTGTTTTCCTTTCGCTGGACTGGAATACTGGTAAAATTAATGGAATAATGAGCAACCAAGGTTAATCATTTATAATTACAAGTTGTAGAATTTTACTCATCCCCAAAGGCCTTGGTGCAAAAAATGTGGTGTTGGCAGTAGCAGTTTATGGAAGCCTTGTGGTAGAAGTAATGACTGATGATGATGATGATGATGATTATGATAGCAGTGTGTGTACGTCAAACATGCCACCGCTTTCAACTTAATTGAGAGATTTTTTATGAGAAAATTATGTAACGAAAAAACAACAAGTTAAAGCAGTGAAGCATAAAGTTAGAGTTAAAAAGCCTATTTTACAAGTTAAAAAATACCCTAAAGAGAATTGTCCTTGTTAACATGCAATAATTTGTTGGGATCACAGTTTTTAACGAAGTGTTGTAGGATGGTGCTCGTATTGTGCAAATTTTTGTTTGCCAATAATATGCAAACATGTTTTAAAACTGACTCATCCCTTGTCTGTTTTGTTACAACTGCTGCGTATTTTGAAAACCATAACTGACTGGTAACATGGTGGGTGTTTATATCTAATTAAGTCTGCCTCACAGCTGCCAAATAATTTCAAAAATGAAAAGAAATGATGAGAAATTTTAAGAGCATTTACTAATAATGACTGGGATCACAATTTCGGTAAACCAATTTTCATGCCTTGATGTGTCTAACCTCGTTAGTATAAGCAATATTACATTCTAAACATATTCTAACTAAACATAAGACGAGAATGTTGTCCACTTTCGAAGGTCCAGAATAAATTGGAATATGAGTCATAACATTCCTCTTAATCATATTAGTTTGCCACCGCTCAATGTTCTGACATGTTTAGTTTGGCAAGTAAACGAGTAAAGTTTATACATGGACACACGGAGAAGCCGCAATTACCCAATTACTTTTAGAAACTGATACTATTCGACAGTGCGGCGGTAATATATGTAGTTACTTAGTCCATAACAGCTTATTTTCCAGAGGATAAAATAAAAAATGTAATAATAATAATAGCCATCTCATGTTTCCATCACATGACACAAATGGTTACATTCTTTGGCAGTCGAGGAAAGTGAGAGAATGTCTTACCAGACACCAGAAACCCAGCAGCTGAAAAAGCTATATATATCCGTACTTTTCATCAATGAACAAGAAACCAGATATCCTAAAAGACCTTGTTTCCTCTCTTTTTTCATCCGTTGGTTTTTGGTTAAAGTCTATTACCATGATACTTGCTGTTCGCTGATTATCACATGAAAATGATTACTAGAAAATTGAGTAGTATACTGAGGTAAATAGTAAATACAATGACCATGTTTCGGTCAGTTAGCTGCGGTTACATTCTAAGAATTTCCGAGTAAAATCAGCAGTCTAAGAATATGTGTGAGAACGAGGACTTCAAAACGCACATGTTGTTTACTTCCTTAACTGTTCTCTGCGTGTGACATCGAACCAAATGGGACGAGACAAAGACGCAGTAGACTCCAGGGACCTGTTAAAACACTAAACTAAACGCACAAGTAGGTACTTCTCACTATACGGCTCTTCTTTGGTCGCCGACTATTTATCTCTTGTTGCCCTT
>JAITYZ010000405.1:0-20009 GCA_027744595.1 Paronellides praefectus | reverse complement strand
TCTCTCTCTGTAACTACTACAATAATCATCAATAAATGGTAACACAACCATACACCAACATAATAATATACAAACTATAATAAACACAGTGCGTAGGATTTCTACAAAAGTCGTAAAATTTTCAAGTTTTTTTTTCTTATGTAATCATCATCAAACATGATCATTTTATTTTAATAACTCCAGTTTCACAGTTGTGTTTTTTTCAAACTGCATACATTATTCTGATAATATTATTAGGCCTGACTGAATTATTTTACCAATTTAATAAGTAAGTGGTGATGAGTATAAAAAAATATACATAAAAATAAATAACCTATATGGATCCATCTTAGTTTTTTATGACCATCTTCACAAGTAATAATAATGAGAATGCAATAATAATGCAAAAGGCAGAGAATATCCGTTAGTTGGCCTGCCCATTTCTAATAAAAACTTTTAAAATAAAATCAAGGCAAGTCAGAAAAACGATACCGTCAACATTGTATTGCCTACAAACTAAGCATTTCAGACAATTGGGCAATATAATGTTCCATAACTAACACAGTTATCTTGTGTCTCTGCATTCATTTTATCATACAAAGCGGATCCGGACCCAAAACCAACAACCAATCCAAACACAAAGGGTATCTCTATTTATTTACGTATTGATAAAAGGCAAAGCAAAAAAATTATTTCTGTATATTTTTTTTCTTAACTATCGCGCACCGAAAAAATCACCGATTCAGAAAATAATGATAATAATAAAAAATCTCTTAAAAAAAGAAGGTTTATGCAGCTGTTCTTTGGATATTTTTGGGTTTTTATTTGCTCATGTATGTGTAATATATCGTGTATCGTTATCATCAGTAGTAGTAACGTAATCGTAATCATTACTACCAACCACCACATCCATTTATATACACAGAGGGTTGATAAGGGAAAAGGGATGAAAACTATACACCTTTGTTGCTGGCTACAGACGACGACGGCGACAAAGACGCCTTTCATTCAAACAACAACCAGTACGGTTCCTAAAGAAAAAAAACTAGCAACGATTATCGGGAGACACGACACAATCCAAAATAAAATTTGAGGAAACCCAAAAACCACACATTGCAACCACAGTGGTCAGGCCTTCTCGTTGATGAAGTGACTGTGTGAATAAAAAGGGATCCATAATTTGTAAGGAGTACATAAGGACACAATATAATGACAGCATATATGTATTTTTACAGATATACACACATTACATGTAACTGGTCATGTATTGTAACACTATTTTGTGGTGAACAATGCTGCCTAACAAGCCATATAATACTTTCATCATCATCAATATCATGTATGTTTAATATTACGCACCATATAATATTTGTACATAGAGAGCAGAGAGAGGGAGAGAGAGAGAAGGAACATAACAACAACGGAACCGATTGTATTTTCACTCAAACGTCAGCAGTGGTGGTGGAGATGGAGAAACCTTGAAATTTATTATTTATTGTCAAGAGAAGAACAAGTAACAATTCACTTCTTTCTTTCTATGGATCTGCTTGACTGCCTCTGGCACGCTGTCGGTCGGTTTTTAGTAGCAGCTACCGCTTCATTTCATTCAGCAGAGAGTCCCTCGTCATCATAATAATATCGCCAAAATATGTCTTGTCGTTGTTGTATGGTTCCTCATCCTTGCATCGTCATTGTTGCACCTCTCTTTCCTCGCACTGGCACACTGACGTTTTACATGCATAATACTACACACACATGTGTAAATACATTATACATCATCTTGTGAAGTTTTATTTGAAAAGGAGGAGAAGACGACCGATATATCCAACAAATTGAACATCACCGATATCACCACCACCACCATTGCATTTGAACAACGGGAGCATTAAACTCTATAATATCCCAGTTTAAGAGATTTAAGATTTTTATACATAAATATTTCTATTTGTATTTACTGTGCTGCAGTATGAATAGCAACTAAGCTAAAAATATCCCTTTTCTTCACAAAATAATTTCTACAAAATCAAAATTCAATTGTGTTGTCGGCCGGTCGGCGTCCCTTTATCTAATCGGCTGAAAATCAAGAATTAAAGGAAAAAAGAGGAAATCGGACAAAAACGTACATGTTTAAATATCAACTCCCACTACCACTACTGCTCATACAACACAACTTCAGTTTCATATATGGCGAGTGTCACTTTGAGTATTTATTTCTTGTACTTGTACTCATTATTATTTTCCTTTCTTATTAAGAAGCAAAAGCGGTGCAGCAATGGTGGCAACAAAATATTTAGATACCAAGTAAATGAGAATGTGTGCTCAGCAATTGTCCACAGTCCACATTTTAATAAGATTTGCTTTTGTTGTAAAGTTAAGTAAAATGCCAAAACATCTGCTGCTTCTGCTCTACAACAACTACTGAGCTCGTTACACAGATTTATTATCACAAAGAACTACCATTCATCTTATGTACAGTATATTGCATTTATGCACTACTCTGTGTGTACTTTACTCACACTCACTTGTCCCATATTTCCGTTTTATCCGATTGATACGGCTAATTGAGCTCTATAAAAGAGTCTTTTGGCTCTACAGCTAAGTTAGCTACAAGGCATCTTTGTTTACACTTTCTAATTCCTTCTCTGAAGAACACACAGGACAATATGTTGTTGAGCTGAGAGGACAAGGCTATTATTATACATACGAACATAAGTGTAAAATGTATGTAAATAATTTTTTTTACCAAGAACTTATCATCATCATCATTAAAATCAAAATCGTTATTATTATCATCATCAGCAACTTGGTAAAAACGTAACGAACAAACCGGATAAAAGGGTTTGATTCAAATCTAATCTGGGATATGATTACCTTTTCACTCTTTTTAAATGCTGCACTAATGCTGATACATTGATTATGATTATTTATTATACACTTGAGTGGATACTTTTACAGCTGCTGCCATCCTCATGCCTTATTGTATAAGTGTGTGGCTATATATATTTGATTAGTGGTGCAGAGGTACAAAAAAAGAAAAGTGCTTTTGTATTGCTACAGGCTATTCATTCCTCATACATTTGTACATTGTATTATCCGCTTTTACGCTGCTTTTAGAATGATATGATGAATAGTAATCATTTATACAAAAGGGTAAAGAATTCCAATGCAAATGACCACAAAATGAAGAAATTATTGCTGTGGCCGATCAAATAATTATCACCTTGATACTTTTTTTACAAGTGTATTTACAAGAGATTGTACAATAATTATATTTTTTTAAAGATTCAAGAGTGCTATTGACCTGTTTTAGTAAATTCAGAGCATAATAAAACAGTAACAGATGGAAGGACATGTACAAATGTTCATCGTTCCTAAATATTTACTTTGGGATGATGATACTTGAGAGGATTTCCAGCCTTTTATTATTTTACAAGATAATTCACAGATTTCTCGCAATAATTAGATCCGTGCCATAAATTTATCGGCTGTAGTTAATATAATATTTATAAAATTATAATTCATGAGAAATTGTCGACTCAATTAAAAGTTTCTGCCATTTTAGTATTAAAATATTCATATTATATTATCAACGATATTATTAGAATTCTTTTAAAGAATAACACTCTCAAGTCTATAATAATTTCACATCCACATTTCTGTTCTTGATAAAATATAAGTGCGTCTGAAGCGGATTAGCAGTTTGTATTGTGCTCTATTCGGTGTATGTATGCCTGGTGGTTGAAGTACTTGACTGATGATGGAGAAGAAAACTGTAGAAAGAAAGGTGAGTGTTAGTGGAGGCGGCAGGCCGTGACGAAATGATGATGATGATGAGTAAGGTAGTCCGAGCATAATATTAAATCGTATAGTAAGTAAACTGACTTACGACTAAACAGAAGCTTTTGTGTCGAAAAGGACAGACAAAAAGGAAGAAAAACTAACAAGCAACTTGTTCAGCAGAGAATTGCTATTTGCATTTACATTCATGCAAGCACGGCAATGTACATTTTACCAAAAGGAGAAAAGGATAGCATGATGATTATAATGATACGACTTGTTATGATGATCCAAAATTATATATGAACATGACTCTATAATAATAACTCGCATAAAATAAGAAGAATATTAGCATGCAATTCCCCTTTCCCACATCACAAAACAAGCATTTCACTCTACTAAAAGTTGCAGCCTGTGGAACGATATACATTTTTATTGTGACTTTGATCGCTTCAATTATCCCAGTATTTTTTTATTTATTTACTGCTACCAGTCGCCGGTGTATCATAGCATATTATGAAGGAGCAGTGCAACAATGTACGTTTTACTGCACATTCCCTGACACTTAAAATATATGTACTCTCTGTTCTACTTGTATTTAGTAACCTGCCATTTTCTCCGAAAACACTTTTTCTTGTTTATAAATTATAAGTAACGTAAATTAAATAATTGGTAGATGCATGCATTAAAAAATCCAGTGGAAAAGTCCAGATATTCATCATCCTTGCCCGGATAAATACTCTTGCAATTGGACTACATTATTTTGAGCGTGATGAGAAACCCAAATTTGCTCTCTGCTCTGCACGCATACTTTTGGGTAGATATATATCATCGTCATCATCATCATAGCAAAAACTGGATTTTGTCTTTACAGTGCAGTAGTAGCAGTGGAGTTATAACAGCAGTCGTCTCCGTTTTGTTGAGCAAACCGCTCACAAAACTCCTAATTTTCAACGGAGAAGATCCATCGACCCTTTTTTAGCAGTTTTAGCCGCAAAGTTGATTTTTATACTGAGGTTATCATAATGTGGTGGTATTATAGGGTCTTTAAAGGAAATGACTACTTTTTTATTATTATTTATCGGATCATGGAGACTGGCGCTGGGTATTGAGATGCTGCTGCCTTACAAGAGGCTCCTGGTGTGCCGGTAATATTTATCTCCATTTTTTTTCTTTCTTTAGATTCAAAGGAAATAAGCCCTTGTGATAAGTGCAGAAGCAACACTCTTTTTTAAATGGATGAGTGTGGAATTTACTTTTAAAAGAAAAAAATCACGCACGAATTATCATATTATCCGACATACATACACGAAGCACTCTTTTTTCTTACTTAAGTAGTAGTAGTAGAATCCTGGAATATTATCATGCACCTTTGTATTTTTATCCCGTCACACAAAAAATAACATTATTTATGAGTTTAGGAACTCGGAATTTTCAGGGTAGCTTACAAGTTGCAAGCTCAAAGACAAGGATCATCGAGACTGAAAGTGGATGATTGCTACTGCGTTTCTCACAACATTGTAAACATTGTGTGTGAAATGCATAATAATAAATGTCTTCTTTTTATAAAAAAAAATGTACACGTGAATAATATATTTTCCCTCTACCCATGTAGTAAACATGATACTCTAAAACAAGACACGTCTGGAATTAGTCAAGAAGTTATAATCTTTTTAAATAAAAGGTTAAGGTATGTGCATACTAAAAAGATTGAGTAAAATGCCATTTAATTATTATTTTTATAAGTTTAATAATAGGCAATCTGAATAGATTGGAATGACTGCTGCCTTGTTTTTGGCTGAGTGAATTGGAAATAGTAAATAAATAATTCAAATGTTATTACATTTTTATAAGTAATCTCGAAAGAATAAACGTAAAAAACTAATCAGTAAATAATCGTTAAAACGATTGTAGTAAACCATTCTCGTCAACATCCCCATTAAAAAAATGTGTTATTATTTATGTAACTTATTCATATCACCCTTATTTGTTTTATATTTTGATAGAGGAGTTTTCATGCATGATTTATTATTTCCTACTACTTCCTATTTCATTTCTAAGAATAATTTTACAATTTGAAGGAAAAAATAATTCCACATCGAAATTAACTGTTATTTAACAATTTTGACAGACGTAAGTTAAACAACAATCAGTCGACGATTTATCAAAAAGTATCATAAACTTCCGCTCCCGTGTGCATACCCACAACAGGGTACTTTTTTCAATACAGAAGTGATACGGCTTCTTATTAAACGAACCTAATTGCTACTAATCATTTAAATCAAACTTAAATGATAGCACGGTAGCAGCAGCAGCGGTAAATATTCTGAAAAAATGTAAAAGTTTGAGTTGACGTTTTACGAGGCTAATGACAAAGTGGTTTATACAAAAGCTGAGTTACATACATAAATAATAAAAAATATTTAAATCATAATCTCAACAAAAATGTCAACTGTCATTGTTGTACTTGTTTATTCCGCTTGTTATTGCCTTGTTTTGTGCACATTAATGTTAACCTGTCACTCAAATCATTATAATTTCTCAGGCACATGCACAATATTATGCCTACAAACTTCCGTCCGGAACTAGAATAATCTTGTTTATTACTCAAAGGTGTTTACTTTACCACACAAGCATTTTTAGGATACTACACAGATTATAATCAATCATAAAAACGTTAAAAAAATCCGTATTTTATTGCAGATTATAAAAAAAAGTAAATTATTAGGTATGAACGTATGTACGAATAAGAACTGTTGTACATGCAAATAAATACCTATTATGACTCGTGTGTGTGTGTGTAACACGAGTAATTTTGATTGAAAGGCAAAAGTAGCAAAAAAATTTCAGATAAGAAGTTTTTTGTAACAAAAATAGTAAAGGAGGAGAAGAGAAAGTGAAACATGAAGTGAACCAATTTAAGCACACCACCACCACCACTACCACAACAGCAGCAGCAAAAGAATGCACAAAAAATAAGTACAAATCACCAAGTAAAAATTAAATCACTTCTCTGTCATTTTCTTCCAACATTCATTCATTCATGCTAATGACTCTGTTCTTTTTATTGTTGTAGGGCTCATCATGACTCACTTACGTCACGTGTCGTCGTCAACCAAAAAAATAAAAATGATTGCACTTTTGCTGCTGCTGGTAGAGCTGTGCCAGCAACAGTCGTGTAAACTGTAAACTAATATTTACTTACGATTTCATAAATTTAGTTGGTTCATCGTGCCGCAGTGGTGTTCACGGACATTTTGAGTGCGGGGTGTGCTTTACATTTTTATCTTGATGATCATGATTATCTGTCTTGCGATGATGATGAGAATCGAATAAACGAAACGAGATGGAGGGGAGGGTAAAACAGAAAATATAGTTTTTCTTCTAAACGAACAATATTATATCAGCACACTGGTAGCAATAATACGTTTATGGTAATAACTGGTATATAGAAATTATAGATGTTATGTAAATTACCTATAGATGGTATATAAGAAATAAAAGATATATTTTTTTGCATAAAAAAAGTGAAGTGAAGTAGAAGTGACCAACCCTACCATTATTATTATCATTACAATTTTGCAATTGCAACTCCTTTTTTTGCTCTGCTATACATAAGCTGCTGGTGTACAACAAAAGCTTACTTGATAATGATAATGATGATACAAAAAGATATGGTGGGGGAGGACAAGCCGTAATTGTTGCAACTTTCTTGTTGCTGCGCTCTGCATTTTGCTCTATCCTTGCATTTATGTGAATATCTATTCCGCTTATTTTCTTTATCTTTGAACAAGTCAGGTGGAGAACTCGTGGCAGCAAATAATCACCGTGTAATCGTGAAATCTTTTTTTGTTAGATATTATTACTAAATTTGCAAAATCACGTTTGCTCCTTTTGCTACACATATATATTTCTGTCATCACATCAGTCATCATTTTGTGTACTTTGAGAGTATATAGCCGCGCTGCCGTTCCGTCATTATCAACGTCAGTTTCAGAGTCAAACAAGTGAGATATTGACATCATTATTTTTTCGTTAGAAACTTGCATAATATTTATTTTCTGCGAGGACTTTGCTATTTATCATTAGGAATTCAATTATTATTAGTGTTGCTAGAGATTTAGAGCACTATATGCGCTGCTGTCTCAGGGAGGATAATAATATTCATGTGACATTGTCAATAGCTAAAAAAAGCAGTACAGTGCAGTGTCATGCCACACATGCCATGCCAAAAAAATGTTGACCGGCTCTTGTTAAACAGCTAATTTAACAGATACAAACAAGCTGCGCAAAAAAACAGAGCAAAAGACCCTGCCGCCCTGTATTTTACAATAAGAAGCATCAAGGTTAAAATTATTTCATGAAAAGATGTGATGATGATGTCTTATTTTATGTCAGAGCTTCTTTGATGATTATGATTACACATGCATTACACACCTTGCCTTGAGGTCCATATAGGCACAACAATAAAGCATTCATATTGACAAAATTCATTCAAGAAAAAATAAGAAGAGCAAAAAGTAGAAACTATGCAGCTTGGATCTTTGATGATTATCTCGTGTCTGCGTAATACCTGGTTCACCACAACCGCCGCCACACGCATATACCAAAACACATGAAAACATTTTTATCTATCACGACGACTATGATCAACTCAAAATGAAAAAAAACTTTATGGCCAGCTCGTGACTTCCTAGTCCTGGAAAAGGATTGTATTATTGTGCAAGAAACAATTTGTCATCTCAATTATTGCATTGTTGATCACTGAGAGTGACTAATTGTGCTCTGATGGTGGTACTCTTGAATGTAGAATTACGAGAATAATAATTATTAATATTTGCGTTTTTAAGGTTGGGTCTGATCTAGTCTCCAAAAAGTGTGTTTGAATAGTAATGAATGGATTATATGGCACTTTAAAGTGTTTGTGTACAACAACAACAATTTCAAGTCATGGAACAACAATAAAAATACCGGTGACGTTTGTGGCTCTGATGATGACGATTTTAATTATTTGATGTATTCATATATTCAAAAAAAATCAAAAGAGAGTAACAAAAGAGCCAAAACAAGTTGGGTGAAATATAAGATGCTGCTGCTTCATTTTTTATATACCCCTGCCAAAATAAAAGATTGAGATATTTGCATTGTAAACTAATTTAGTCCTAAGGAGGGCGTATCAAGGACCTAGTCCACTAATATGACAATCTTAAGGTGAAGTTCTTTTATATACAAATTTCGCCATAATCGTAAACTCAACATTTTTAAGGAGTAGCAAAAGCAGCATCTTCATCATCATGTCATTAAAAAAAGTGTAAATTATTTTATAGATCACTCAAAAAAAAATATGGTATATAAAATATGTTATGTGAGGAGTTTACCCTGATTTGGAATAAGGAATGACTCTTTCAAAAAGCATTTTTATGTTATTAACAGCAATCTGTTTCGCATTTTTCTTACTTCTTTCTATTTTTTTTAAGAAAGAGCCTTTTTTTTCTTTTTTAGCTGAGGTTAAGTCAAAGACACGACTTACGATTAACGCATAAAATAATATGTATCCATTCACTACCACCACCAAAGCCACACCACAAAACATGCCAAGCCCATATGGAAAAAAGATCGCCAGCATCATCATCATCATCATCTTCTCATCTGCATCTTTTTATGAATAGCTGATATAAGCAACAAAACTACAACAACACATCATCATCATCATCAGTGGAAAAAAAATCAAGAGCGCAAAACGTACAAGGTTACGGATCTTTTGTTTAGGATTTTTGGTAGGAAAAAAACTGTACATAGCTTGCACATTGCACTTTTCTCATCTAGTTTACCTGTTGTGTTTTGTTGGTGATGATGATGATGATGGACATTACACGCCCACACGCACACAAAGCCACACACACAACAAAAGGCTGACTACTTTTCTGATGNACCCATATACATATATAATTTTTAACATTTTGGGCACGGTAAATGAAGAAATTTGCACTTGAATATTTCTTGTCTTTTATGTGCATAGACTTTCTTTGAAAAGTCTACGGTTACGTTCTAATTGCTGACAACTGGCCGTCATCATTGCTATCATGCACAAATTTGCTCACCAAAAAGGGGAATTAAATGCCAAGGAATAAATATTCACTGGGATCATTATATCATCACACACACACTCTATAAATGTTTGATAATGATATTTTATGAATATTTTCTATATGATTCTTTGACAAGTGTGTAAAGAAACTGGCTAGAGGTTTTTGTAAAGTAACAATCAAAGTAACGGAACGGAGGCCAAAATATTTTGCATTCTCATCATCGTCATCATCATCATCATCGAAAACGTAATAATATGTAAATTTAAGTTACATGTGTGATGTGTGTAATAATCATCATAATAATGTTAGCGTGTGTGCAATGTTGTGCCTGTGCTTAAACACATTTCAAATTTCAATTCATTCTATTTTTTTCTTTTTTTTAATCTCAATGCAAAGGTTACGCTTCAATTACAATACAAAAAAAATGGTAGAGACAGATTGTGATTCAATAATGGTAATAATAATCTCCTCATTCTTTCATTCAACAAAATATAATAAAAATATAATTTTCCTCTAAGGTTATATATGGAGCGAGGCTAAGCCTTATCTCTCTCCCTTTTTTGTTGGGACTTGAATGGAGGGAAATTGGCAGTGCTAAAAGATCATTGACAACCAGAAACAAATTCTTGGTATTAAAATATAAGCTGCCTTTACATAATAATAATAATAATAATGATAATTTTTATAGAATGTAATGTAATGTAATTTGAATTTATTTTTTCTTCCCACTTATTAAAGTGTTTTTAACGGATATTCGTCGTCGTTGTCGTCATCATCATGCTCATGATTGTCCATCCGTACGTCCGCCTGCCTACTTGTTCTGTGACAGAGGGAGGTTTTTTTAAAGTACCGATTAAATCAGATTAAGAAATCAAATTAGCCACGCTCAATCCGAAAACCTAATATAGAAGGTAGGTAAACCCATGCCCACTACAATCAGATGGATGGAAGTAGTTGATTGGCAAATTAAATTGAGTAAAAATCGCAAAATGTCATCGTCTCTTTTCATGCATTTTATATACCTATTCTTTTCCCATCATCATCATCGTCGCTTGTCTCCTTTAAACTCCTTCCACCATATATTATACCTCTTATCTTTCCATTTTGTGTATAAGCACGTGTCAATTACTTTTTCACACTTTTTTAAAATGGAGACGGACAGAATGAGAAATTGCAGAGAATGAGTTAAGTGGAGAGTTTTGAGTCTGAGAATACAATAAAGTGTTGAATAATATAACAACACACATGTACCTGAACAATGACAATAAAAATGCAAATTGGAAAAATACAAGCCACAATATAAGTATGCCTGTACTTAAATAATAATATTGGTAGATGACAGATAGGTGCAGTTTAGTTATGTATACTATACGACGACCAAAAGACTTCACGTGCAGCATTCACTTATCATTTATCATAAAGTAATCTCCCTGTGTGTGTGCCAGTGTCTGTCTGTGACAGTCAAGCTAATACACAATTTCCCGTGTATAAAAATTGCATATTATTTTTTTTCCTTCCTCTATTTTTTCTAATAATTGTATAAGTCCGCTTCATTTTTCAAGGAACTAACCGAGCCGATGATGATGGTAATAAAAGATTAACTAGAAGTATTATTACTATACTTTATACTATCTCAAATGTGTGTTACTTTTTTTACAAGAAAAAAATTTACATGGATTGTTTGAAAAGTTGCTGTCTCATGCTGCCTGTCTGAAAAGGACAAGCTTTACATAGAGATACATGCATACATAAGAGACTTTGACTTGGCGTTGAATGAAAACGTACAACAGAATTTGATGTGAAATAG
Source organism: Paronellides praefectus (assembly GCA_027744595.1). Taxonomy (NCBI): domain Eukaryota; kingdom Metazoa; phylum Arthropoda; class Collembola; order Entomobryomorpha; family Paronellidae; genus Paronellides; species Paronellides praefectus. The sequence continues at coordinate 8,357 of JAITYZ010000405.1, read as the reverse complement.
GTACTACTACAACAGCATGTTTTTTGTCTCATTTTTTTCTTCCTTCTTCATTACAAACTGCTCTTTTATGGTAAATTGTTATTGTAAAGTAGATTCATTCATCATATCGGCATCTTAAAAAAAATTATATTATGCGTTAAAATAAAAATATATAATAGCGCCTTGAAATATCTATGTTACCTGTTACCTACTTACTTGTTATTATTATTATTATTATTGTTAATCCCTACTTCTTGTATCAAATGTATTTACACAAAGTCGTTGTGCCTGCAATATGTCATACAATCTGCCACCTGACTATGGTATAAAGGACAGAAAAATAAAAGGAGTAAAATGAGCTGACATCAAAATAGGTAGTTCAATTGTGTGCTATTCCTTCTACTCATTACTCATCATCATCATCATCACATTCTCATAGTCATTTTAGCAATTAGCCTGAATTGTTTCTTGGTTTTTTTCATGTGGATTTTTTTATCGATATTGCAAACATCTCATCCTCTACTGTACCGCTGCTGTTGTCTCGTGATGTCAATTAAAAATTACACGTTAAAGATTCATGACAAGCTAAATGGGTGGAAAAATTCATTTTCGCCATATGCCGAAAAAAAAGTGTACAACTTAAACTAGAATAGCTAATCAATATGCAAATGACATTGGCCAAGTTGATGTTTTTTTTTTGTTTTTTTTTTGTTTTTTTTTCTTCTGCTGCTGCTGCTGATATATGCATTGCTTTGTGTTTGTGTCAATTACCAGCAAAAAGAGTACTCATATTGGTCTTGTACTTTTGGGCTACATAAGCAAATCAACCATTCATCAATCTTACAATTAGAACGGGTATGGGCTTAATAAGGCAGGGATTTTTAAGAAAAAGGTTAAGTACAGTCTTATCAGCAGCATAATACCAGCAAAAGCAAAAACCAAGCAATGTTTGTTTGAAATGCATTAAGATTACTTGTTAATCGTAATGACCGTGCCTACTTACTCCATTGTCTTTTCTCAAGTTGCTGTTTTGCTGCTGCTGCTGCTGATGATAACAAACACAAATATTTTTTTATGAGAATAACAAGAAGTTATGGTAGTACTGATTGCATGTAGTAGCATACCTACATAACTTCAAGTGTGATATCGGGTCGAACTACATTTCGCACTTTTTTTTCTTGATAATTTGGGAACGAGTACGAATAGAAGCACTTTAGCAATGATTTCACGACCACTGTTGAGTTGCTGATCATGACAAAGTGATAAATATAAAGTGGACATTTGTGAATGAATGGCTGCTTATTTTGTGCAGAGTTCAAAACATTTTTGCATAATTCACAAAAAAAAGAGAGAAAGAAAAGCAGCAATTCGCACTTAATGCTTTTTTAATAGTTTAGGATATAGAATGTAACGTTACTTTGAAACACTTCTCTCTCTCTCTCTCTAGTGCTCCATGACCAATTTACCTTGTCTTTTAAAAAAACTTGACCTTTTAAGCAGCAACCAGTGTCCAATATTAAAAATATAAATGTCCTAAAGGGTTATTGATAGACAGAAAACTCAAAATCTTTTCGTATGGATCTTAAACACAACCATGTCCAAAATTACAATCACATCATCATGATGTTCCTCTCGGCCGTCAAGTTTAAGGTAAAAAACATGGTATTCTGTCAGCCATGATTTTTTGAATAGTTGTAGAGCATTGTAAACTCAAACGGCGATTATGATGGAAAACACGTATTTCGTGAATGAGTCAAAAATTTCCTACAGCGAAAACAGACCAATTTCCAAAATATGAGTTTTCAATAATTTTCTAATGTGTGGTTTTGCAAGGTCCGGACTTTTTATACATATTTATATATCTTTTTATGAATGTACCATGTATCTTATATTGAGATGGTCATAGTCATGAGTGAGTGAAAAATAATAATGACGCATGCGAATTCCATGTCTCCTTTAAAAAAAATCTCTCTCCCAATAGTCCCAATACCCTATGTAAAAGCATGCAAATTGCCGTGAGAGGAATAAAATGGGTACACAACAACTAAAGAGAACGTCAAAATAAAAGAGTTTTCAAAAATTACAACATATTTTGTGCACGCATTCATTCTTCTCTGTATACATTATACACACTGTGACCATCATCATCATCAACATAATCATCCAATCCTGGTAATTTATACAATAATAATTTTTAAAGGTACATGTGTCTATACACAAAACCCAAGACACAATTCCTAATCAAATCATTTTTTGTACATGCTCCTCTTCACCATCATAATCAGCAACATCCTCAAATTTCATGGTTAAATATTTTTTCATGACTTTTCATTGGCTCTTATAATCTTTTTAGCTCGTCAGCAGTCAACAGTATCGCCGTCGTGAAGCCTTAAGGGAAAGCAAAAATTCTTTGGTGATGCAAGACCATAGCCACTGCAAAATGTGCTGCTGCGGTAGAAAGAAGCATATATAGCCATAGAGCATTCATTCTTCTTGATCATCATCACCAAAACATAATATTACCATTTAGATTTACTTTTGCTGCCTACCAGCAAATAAAAATCCCTTTTCACTGTGAGGCTCTCTCCGAGTCTGCTGAAGAAGCAGCAAAACAACCACAAAACTGATCGTCATTTTTTTAGCAGGTGCGTTTCTCATTCCATTTAATTCAAATGTTGTTGCTGCTGCTGCTGCTCCTATGTATCTATTGAATGGTGATATAGGCGGAATAATAAGCCAGTTATTTTGTGCTCTGCATTATTGCCTTTGAGCGTTTTAATTATACGACGATTATATTAGCATCATCAACGCAACGGCAACCATTCCGTATTATCATCATCAGCCATCTCACAGATTTTTTGAAAGTGCAAAAAAGACACAAGTCGTAGAAAACAAAGTTACACCAAGGCTAAATGCTACTGCTGCTCATCATCATACATTCCTGCAAAAAAATAGGTGCGTTCATCCATTCTCAAACTGTTGAGAGCTCTATGGGTAATTGTTGAAGGATAGACGACACCTTACAAATCTCGCTGATGATGTTAATGCTATCTATACTTTAGATTTTAACTGTTCAACAATGTCTATTGACGATGCAATTAGTATTTTAAATATTTTTCTTGGAAGTGAACATGTCAAGATGGAACGTAGTTTAATTTCAATTTCATTTTAAAAAAGTCAGTTGAAAGAACTCTGGAAACATGTTTCTTCAAATATCTGCTTCTTTTCCCAAAAGAATTTGAACTAGTCTAAAAAACGCGTGTCTGCACAAAGATAGTATTATTTGATAAACAGAATAAATAAAGATCATGATAATATCCACCAACAACTTAAGTTTGTGGCGAATGCGTGTTGCGGACATGACCAACAATATGCAAATATTGCAAACCTTTGATAGCAAAGATGAATATCATTCACCGGCAAAAAACTATTAATCATTTATGCACTATTACGATTACACTATTATAACAAGTTGGGATAGAGTGGTTGTTATAATAATCCATCTATAACGTCCAAAAAATTTCTTTCATCCATGCTTGCTGACATACAACTTGTATAGTAGTGGCAACAACAGCAACAAAAAAACGTCCATCCATCTGATCATCTCCGCTGGGCACTTTTTTTGCTCTTCTTTGGATGATACGTTAACAAACTGTGCATCATGTTGCATGTTTATGTATTTACATGTTTACTTTTACATACCTGCGTAAGTAAAGGTATGAACATATATGTAAGTGCTGATGAAAAGGTCAATGAATTACTGATGCCAAAAACTAAAAAGCCATCTTGATGACGAGCATAATATACAGATGAAGATGATGATGGTAATGGTGATGATCAACATCATGTTGATATAATGTATAGTGATGCATATATATAAAATATGGATTGCTTCACTTATTTACCCTCCAGTGAGCCATGAAAATTGTAAAGTCAAGTGCAATTGCGTAGGTATTTATTTGGCACTGCAGAGGAGCAACAAATACAAAACGAAAACGAGCTTAGCTCTACAGAGCTCAGCAGCAGCAGCAGTAAGATAGGAAGATTTTTAAGCAGATCAACTTGCAAAGAGCATCATCATCATCATCATCACGCATACACAAATAATAATAATAACTGGTAACCACATAAAAAGTAATACAATTTAATATATTGTCTATTATACATTAGTGACTCAGTACAAGACCTTTCTCGTCCATCTGTCTTTCCCCAACAACCAAATTAAAAAAAAGTGTAACAATGATTCATCTTCTTTCAGTTGGGTTGTCTTGTAATAAGTACAAATACTCGTGTGTGNATTTAATATATTGTCTATTATACATTAGTGACTCAGTACAAGACCTTTCTCGTCCATCTGTCTTTCCCCAACAACCAAATTTAAAAAAAAGTGTAACAATGATTCATCTCCTTTCAGTTGGGTTGTCTTGTAATAAGTACAAATACTCGTGTGTGTGTGTTTGTGCAAAAAGTTTATCCTGTATTTTGCTGCTGAAGTGTTTGGTGGTAGGTATAAAAGAAAGGAGAGAGGAAAAAGAAAAAAGTTAATTGTCAAGTCGTGTCTTTCTTAGCCTGGCCTCANGCAAAAAGTTTATCTTCTATTTTGCTGCTGAAGTGTTGGTGGTAGGTATAAAAGAAAGGAGAGAGGAAAAAGAAAAAAGTTAATTGTCAAGTCGTGTCTTTCTTAGCCTGGCCTCAACCTCTATACACTAATCTCAAATCTCCCCTCAAAACTTTTTTTTATTAAATGTTTTTTTCTTTCAAACTCACACAACGTCCATGTAGCGGAAACAAAATAAATTCGACTCACGTGGTGGCGTTAAATCAATTATGACTGACGTGGCCGAAAGGTGCATTTAAGGTAGCTCTTTTTTCAACAGTTGACATATTGCTAAGTGGGAAAACATCAAATAAATCCAGTACCAACTATGGTCATGTTATTAGGTAGGTAGATATGGGTCTATGCAATATATACCACCTATGTATTAAGTATTATGCATATTATGATATTCTTCTACTTTAGGAAGAAGTCGAATTGATTTCGAAAAACGAAATGAGTTGAGGAGGAAGAAGAAGGAGAGTTTGTGTTGAGTGAGCTATTGACGTGATGGTGATACGAGTGGCATACACAATAAATCCGCTCTAATGAAATGCGCATTCGTACACACACACAAGCACATTGTTTAATTTATTTTTGAAACTATACCATAACTATACGGATGCATAAATGATGATAATGTGGCTGGCTGTAGTACAGGGAATAGTAATAGTGACCGTCTGCTCTTCAATAAGCAACCTAGTGGACATGGTGGATTAGTAAAAGTATAAACTCTCTTCTTACGCAATGCAAGTTACATGCCTTAGGTATACAAGCATGCATATCAATAATAATATTATCATTATTATTATTATCCTTCATCCTGTTCTACAGAGAGAAGAGCCTTCTTGTTTTTTTCTGTTTTTTTCATTTGGTCAAGAAGGCAGAGAAGAAGTTCGCTCAATAAATCTTCTCCTTGTCAATTATCCACATTATATATGCATCCTTTGGTCTGAAAAAGAATCCTTATTATTAGGGACGTGCTCCGGCTTACTAACAAGAGTAGTACCACTATACGCATCTCTCTCTCTCTCTCTCTCTCTTCCCCTCTCTCACCATACCATCATATCATCAACAACAACAACAATCGTCCATATATTTAAAATATAAAAAAAACTTATGTTTATGTGATGTCTTGTCTTATACACTCACTAACAATAAGTTGTTTGTTGTTTTCCCTCACTGACTATTTGACTGTTTAAGTTTTTGTGGTTGATGTTGTTGCACTACTGCCAGTTAGTTAAGCGATATGTAATGTGTGACGGTGATAATAATGATGATAATAGCGGTGGTGGTAGTTATTATCATACAGCATGCGGGAGCAAAATAAAACATTTTCAACAGAGAGAGCAAGAAAAGAATTCTATTCTTAAACTCTTCACCAAAAATTCTACGAGATAACTATTATTACTATTATTTGTATGCATGTTATATAGCAGCGTCATGTTTGTATGCAGCAACGTAACACACTTACATACTTCACTAATAATAATACTTTGTTTTAAAAGAGTTATTTTACCCGTCTCCTCTTGTCTGGTCACCAATCAAACATGCCAAGATCAAGAGTAATACTTTACATGAAGCCCTTTATATTATTACATTTTTTTGTCTTTAAATAAAATATAAAAGAATACACACAACAATGCGTACGGAATATGAAATGTGAGGCTTCTTGTTGGTCAGCAGTAGTAGCAGCAGGAGTAGTAGTAACGCTAAACTACTTAAAGTTGAAGAGTACAAAGGATCTTCCTGTGTGGATTCCTTTCTTCTTGTAATCACTTCAATCACATGGCCAATTTAATTCGTAACACTCTCGTGGGATATCAATATCTGCAACAAGTAATCTGAGACCGGCCACACGGTGCGTTTCAATGAGATATCGTTATTTTTGCATAATAATAATAATAATAACAAAAAGATATCAATATTTTTTTCTATTATTGCAACCTCACGATGCTGAAAAATGCCATGCTTCTTGTGACTCTATTTTGACGTTTAGGAATCCTTCTACCTTTTCTTAAGACCATCATCATCAGAGATATATTTCCATGTAGGTATATTATTATAATGATCAAAAAAATCTTGCAATTTTGTACGTGCTTTTTTTATTCAAGACGGTGCGGTGTAAGATTATTTATACACACGGCAATTGTATTAGTATTAGGGATGCTACCGTTGTTTTCTGCTGCCTCATTATCATCAATATTATGTCAATTGTATTGACATGAAATTTTCATTCATACATCATCCTCCATCGTGATCCTTCTCGCCATAAATATACATATTCATTCATAACATGTATAAGTGTTTTAGCTTCCTTTTGGTGCAGTGTTGTTTATAATGAAGATGACGATGTTCTGCAAAAATGCAGCATTTATACCAGTTAGAGTGGTAGTGTGTTTCGGCTACGCTTCCTACCAAATCAAAATTCATGATAACAATAAAAATACACAAGCAAAGTTAACAAGAACAATGTAATAACTCACCCTAGTTTTTGGTCACCTCATTTTCTTCCTCTCTCTCTCTCCCTATTTACCTATGTGTACTTGTTGTAGTCACTCAGTCAGTTCGGCATCGACACAACAGTCAATTTTTTGATTGCTTATATTATTATTATTATTGCCAGTCTATTTCTCTCTTTTGTTTTCATTTACAGCTATATAGTAAATAAGTAATAATAAGTAGCATATATATTATATATATTATCAGCAGCAGCAGCACCAAAGATGTTAGTATTTTTTGCAGTACAGGAAAAAAATGTAAAGACCCGTTTTGTTGTTACCTGCTTTTCCCCTTCTTCTCGTACTTGATCATCATCATCATCATCAAGACAATAGATCTTATTTTTTGCATAGTTGATGCACTCCTCTCTTAAAATACAGGTAAGTTGAAACATTTACTGAGATAAGAGAGAGAGACGATCTGTTGCTTTTCTGCCACCGAAAAAAAGTTTGCCTTTTCGATTAGCTTCAGCATCAGCAACATAAAATAAAAGCGTAACAGACTTAGCAAAACAAAAGGTTTTTTTTCCTCCTATTAACTTGTGATCTAGTTTTGACGGACGTGAAGTGCACAATTTTTTTTATTCCATTTTTCTCATTCCATTAAATAGGCAGCATATCTTTTTTAGCAAAACAGGTGCATGAATGATTGTGTTTGTGTGTGTTGGGTGGATGTGTATGTTATGTTGTTGTGTAGTATCTTATTTTCCACCACAACAGCACCACAAGATTTTTTTTTGGAGATGACAACTGCAAAACAGAATGCGTGTATGCACGCAAGTTAATATTGGATTTTTTTATATCGTCATTATCATCTTCGTCGTCGTCAATAACATAAAAATGATGATTAGGAAGATCATGCATGAGTTTGTAATATAAGAACTGGGAGCAGAGAACATTATGTATTTATTAGCTTAAAAAGGAAAGAAAACAGAGTAGTCGGTCGGTAGTTTACTGTGAGAGGAGTTCAAATGAGAACCCATGCTTGAGGGACTACGTGCATTATTACGATTATTGCGAGGAAGAAAGCAATCATCATCGAAAAAAATTAAGACAAAACAACAAGAAAGAAAAAAAAATACAATAATTTTCGATTTATAATTTCATGGCCAGTATTACAACAAGAAAGCGTAGAGCGCATGTATTTATGTAGCTGCGTCAGCAGCAGAGCTGCCGCTATACTCCCTCTGCTGCTACTACTTGTTGCTTTTTGCACGTAAAATGGATCAGGAGTGTGGTTTGTTTGCAAGAAATATGACGATTTTTAATGTAATTTTACATGC
>JAITYZ010000404.1:0-12226 GCA_027744595.1 Paronellides praefectus | reverse complement strand
GGGATCATTCAAAAAATAAAAATAAAATAAATCCCACACGGCAGTAATAGCCGGGGCCGTGGCAGTAAATAAAAAATACATATGATTCTCCTGCTGATATTCAATTAGTAGTAACTGAGTAGTAGTTAGTAACTGTCAGTTCCACATTCTATTTATGTAACAGAAGAAGCAAATTGCTTCAAGCGGCTATGCTATTAATTTGCCACGTAAGGTATCCCATAGCAAATGTAATATTAATTGAATTTCCAGTGAAACTACGTTTCAACTCCGAAATTGTTTGCACAAGCCATGTAATATTAATTTAATATTTCTTTCTCAAATGATTTGATATTTGCAAACATGTCATACACACATATTAGGCAAACATTAAATGTGATAGTGTCTCCTCCGACATTTCCTATTTTGAGCTGACGTGGTTCTGTGATGAATATTATGTTACGATACCGTTTGACAAAAATGATTGCGGAATCAATGATTCTTCACAAATGTTGCACAACCACCACAGCCACACCTCCTAAACAAAAGAAAGTCGCAATTCACCGTATTTTTTAACTGCATCAGTATTTCATTGTTTCTTCGGCATTTTGCAGGATCCGCAATAATAATAGCAATAATAACTAATGGCATTTTGGTGGTTATGAAATACATAAATTTATTGTATGTATGAAACAGCTTGACTATTGTACTCATGTTAAATCTCGTGATAAAGTCAGTAGAATTGTGAAACTATTCTTTAATTTTCACACTTTTTTTTGTACAAACCATCAAAACCAGAAGAAACAGAACAATTGTCAAACTGCATTTTGTGGATTTTAGAGTGAAGCCTATTGATCTGAATTGGAAGGTGAGAGAATAGGCTCAACAACACTGAATACATACATACATTTAGGTATGTAAATGGCACCGGATTCATGTCAAATGCACACATGCTTTCACCACCATCTTTTCTGACTTTTACTGGAGATGATGTAATATCATTGTCCATATCAAACGAAACCATCGCGTCGACGGCGCGCTTATCATTTTTCCCTTGTGCAAAGTGAAAACCACATTACATTACATAATGATGGGCCTACTTTTCTTTTGTGCGTGTTTCTGACAGAAGGCATTCTTCATTTTTCCCATGTGCAAAGTGAAAACCACATTACATTACATAATGATGGGCCTACTTTTCTTTTGTGCGTGTTTCTGACAGAAGGCATTCGTATTACCTATAAACTTTTAGCAGAAAAGGGAGAAGTGATATCAAAGGAGAATACACTTTCATTTAACTTTATTATATTGTAATCTTTATGGTATAAAGAAATAAACTAAACATTATATGAAAATGTACCTAGGTAGGTATACATACTTGTAGCGTCATCATCGACACACTGATCATCATGTCGTCAAACTTTTGTACCAATTCTTTTTGTGATGCAATGATGATGGCTATATGGCTATTCTTTTCACAAGACTGAATGGAAAGGACAACGATGGTGTGGTGTCATTGTCATTTATGTGATGCAAAAATGGGAATTTTATGTGAGAGGGAGGCTTCAAATGTATTATTATGTTATCTTTTCGCCACTTTTTATAGCTCAAAGTCAAAATTTTTGCTGTTTTGTCCTTCTGGCGTTTTAGAAATAGAAACTATTAAAGGAATGGCGTATTAAATGAGTACAATACTTGACAATGGTTCTTGTCTATTTTTTGGACAGTGAGAGTCAGTCTGGATGTTTTGGCGTGATTGTGTCATTCGTGACATTCGTGTACATCTATTTCATTTCATCAGAATGAAATGCACATACATATCTTGACGAAATCCGATTTCTTTGAACAGAATGTTGAAAGATCCAAGAAAGTATTTTCAGCTTGAGCTTTGAAGTTATTATCAACTATATGGAATATGACATAACTACGTATATATATATATGTATACCATTAATTATGTTTAGACATAGACTTCACGGTCCAGTTCAATGGAAAGGATTATAAAACTGCATTGATGACATAAAAATGTTGCTTTATTTTTATATTATTTTATCCTTCGCTTTCTTTGCGTATTATTCCAAAACAATCTTGCCGAAATACACACTTCATTTTCACAAAGCCCTACTACCCGTTTCCGCTAAAATTACTTTGAGCATTTTACTTGAACAGTATTACTACTGTTTTACATAGGACTACTCCTTAATGTTACACTCAATTTTCCGCGCCACTTCATTACGATATTACAAGTGGTTTTTATGTGCATACTATTATGTATTCTCACTATAAATCTAACGGTGAATACTATTACATAAATTGGCCGTTTTCATATACCTCATAATGACTTTTCCATGTCTTCGTAAAACAATGCTGGAAATATAACTTGAGATATATTGTTGTTTTAATGGTGCATGTTGATAGAAAATCTTTTCCATGTCTTCTTAAAACAATGCTGGAAATATAACTTGAGATATATATTGTTGTTTTAATGGTGCATGTTGATAGAAAAGCTGTCTAGCTCAATGGACAGCATAAATCGTGCTCATGAGGATGGAAAAATGAGTTTTTGAAGCTCTATAAAAGCCATTTACAAGTGATTACTACTGGATGAAATGTGTGGAAGCCTGCAAAATTCCTGCACTGCTACACACAGCACCCATGTTTTTTGCCAATATCTTTCCATTCCATTGAGCAACCACCACGACTATTTCTCTCGTGCAACTATTGTTTGGAGTCAGTGATGTAGACTGTGGACACGCCATGCAAGTTAATTAGCACGGTCGAGTGACTTTCTTGTTATATGAAAGTTTAATCATATGTACGTACAAACCAAGTAAAATGCCACCAGTAGGTTGTTTCATTTTGCAAGGAAATATCAAGATAGTCCACCGAACGGTTAGACTACCAGCTTTACATTGGATAGTTCCACCAAATCCATGTTCAAAGTCGTTGCTCTGAGCCCTGTGCAGTATCTGCTTTTGATTTTTCGTTCGTGCATAACCTACCCTAAAATTGGGAATACCTAAGCACCTGTTTTACGAATCTGTCAAGTCAGGTTAGGTTAGGTTTCGGCCTACACCCACACTCTGCATACTTGGAAATGTCCAATGAACTAGACAATACGACTTACATAAATGACTGTTTTTATAACTTCGCACATTTTTCCTTGCACAGATGTTTTCACAAGTTTTCACATGAAAACAAAATCACAGCAAATTCACAATGTAGTGGCGACAAAAAACTTTTTAAATGAAATGGCAATGACACAAAGCTGTTTTGAAAAACAAACAGTCCTCCCCACACCCTGTCTCCTCCATATCCCTACCGACAAATATTGTATATTTGTCAAAACATAATATATCTCTATACTATTTGTACCATATATTCTCTCTTTGTCTGCGCGTTGGGGCATAGTGAAATTGAGAACACAAGTANCCATATATTCTCTCTTTGTCTGCGCGTTGGGGCATAGTGAAATTGAGAACACAAGTAAAAGTTCCTAGAATTGGCACCGGAAATTAACTCATCCCTAACTCCAATGAAAGCTCTGACCTTTGAAGAGTTTAACGCGACATGAAAGTATACGCGTCTAAAGACAAAGGCCTATGAGGTACCCTTTATCCTTACCTATACCCACACAATTTTTAGTATGCTTGTCTTTTGTGAGTGTTTTAAGAGCCAATTATGCCGTCCACTTTCCAGTTCAACTTTTTAATCCTTTCACAAACAGGAAATCCTAAAGCGTAAAGTAACAGCGTAAATTTAAAGTATAATCGCCACTGAATGTATATATACGTTTATACGATCATTGCTACCTATTATTAAAAATTATTGATAGCTGGGATAAAAGTATAATGTTGCTGAGAATATATATATTTTTTGCCTTATACATACATGTATCTATATAACTTCTTTTAGATTGAGGTATATGTACTCAGAATATGTATACCTAATTAAGCTCTTTGCTTTATTCAGTTTTTCTTTTTGCACATTCAAGACATTGTTAAAGCCTTATAAACCTCAACTCAATTATAGCAAGTTGTATTCAAAGGAAAGTGGGACAGCGGGAGTCGGTTTGTTGCTTACGAATCCAAAAGTAGTTTTTATGCAAACTGCAGCAGCAGCTGTAAGACATTGTTGATCACACAATAACTCCCTTCCCAGAATATTTAGTGCCATGGGTAGTAAATGTTTAAGAACCTGGGATTATAGGCACAATTATTATTATTAAGGGTCCGCTAATCACGATATTGCAAATACCGAGTCTCAATGTTATAAACTATCACTTGGGTGAAATGAGTTTCCAGCATTGTGTTATCTAAAGAATATTCTATTCATGCATGTATGTAATAATGACCATCCGATTCGTTCCAAGAAGTGTCCTGAAACAAGAATGTCAAACAAAACTGGTGCGAACACGAGTAAAGCAACCTTTTAGATAAGCAACCTTTTAGACAAATAAGTGTGTGCTTTGTGTGCTCACGACTAAATATTATGTAGACAAACAAATTTAGTCGGTCACAGTTAGAGAAAATTTACTTGCTGCAGTGCTTCTTTGCAGCATATTGCGTGGAAAATTTTCTCACCTTTTACAACACAAAGTAAATAGGTAATTTATTTGAACAACTATATTGCATGAAAGTTGAAAAGAGTAGATTTCGCAAGAAAATTATACAAAGCTGAAAGTTAAAAGCTGTTGCAAATGACATGCAATTACATAGTATTTTATTACATGGCTAAAAGAATTAAAATATATACTACACACACAATCAGCTTCATGGCAATGGCAAGTGTTACGAATGATGAGATATTTCTAATTTCTATCAAAATCATTCTCATATATTCGACCTTCTCTCAATCATATTTGTAAAGAGCAATTTGGATAACTTACCTCGTCGACAACTCCAAACTGCGCAGCTTGCGGCAAAGCCAGGCAAAATGCTCCAGCCCAAATCATTCCAATCATCCGAACAACTCTAGAGAGCTGAGAAATTTTATGGCTACAAACGGGAATCAAATAAAAGATTGGTTTGCATACAAATTCTACTTGAAGTATTTACTAACCTGCACCAAAGTTGTTTTTATTGAAATCACATATTAAATTATAATTGATCAAATTGATTTTTCACTAGCATTCATCTCGTCAATCAGCCGGAGAAAGTTCAAAAAGTGTAATAAAATAGGTATTTCATATTTGCAAAGATGGATATGTTATCCGACAAAAAATATTGATTGAGTTTGAAATTGACAAAATATCCTTTTATGTAGTTGCAAGTTAACCAACCTGGTTATACATCAATGTTTTTCGCAACGCAAATGAAACAATGGCTCTTGGTTGTGAAATGATTATTCTCGCTTGTGTATGTAGATTTATTTTGTTTTTACTTGATTAACTTTATATACAACTCAACTTTGAATTTCACAATCATAATATGCCTGAACAAATGAAAATGAAAAGTTGAAAGCACTTCAAAATCAATTTAATGTAAACAATAAATGGAGTAATTAATATTTGTCAAGAGAGTAGACTCACCTTTTCAACGGGTAGACAATTGCTACGAACCTGTACAAATAAATAGACAATATACATCATATTTACGGCTCATCACAGTGACATGCAACGATATTTATAGTAAATGCTTGCATAGTATCAAAAGGACCGTTTGAACAAAGTTAAAATCAGTCTAACGAGAAGGATATTTTATGGGTGCTGGGCATTCAAAAGGCTAACCACCCAACACAAATATGTACGTAATGTAATGTGTTTACAAAAATTTTTTTTTAAACATGTTATATCCACGCTCAAATGCCACCAGTGAACCGTCCCGCTTTTTAAATACCACGATACATCACGATGAAATTTTACTTTGAACATGAATTTGTTTAGAAAATGAAACGTCGGATATTATAAACAAAATGTCATTATCCATCATCATCACTTTATGGGGTAGGTCAGTTGTGTGTTGTGTTTAGGTTTACTATCCGTTAAAGCGTAAATTAATTACCTATACAAAAGATAATGACAAGACCTTTCAAATTTGACCACTCTTTTCCAAACCAGAATGGTTTTGCAAAGAAGCTATAAAACTGAGTTCAATCAATTCGAAATTTCAACGAAAGATCAAAGAAAAAGGGTTTCTCTTTGATTGGCAAGAAATCAGGACAAAATCGTTTGCTCGAGTATCTTGCACTTTCCCTTAAATCAAAAGGCCAATGTGACATACGCAGTTTCTCGATATGAAAGGAGCTTGAAATTACCTTCCTAACACTGAAACCCTGATAAATTTTAAGAAAAATAGAAAACATTGATTATGGGTTGCATGAAGCTGGCAGTTGACGTCATTTTAAAGGTAATGCATTTTGTACCCGAATTCTGTGTATGTCCCAGTTCATTACTTTGAATTTCGTGAAATGTAATGTGACAAGGGAATGAAATGGTAAAAAGTGTATACTTATATCTTAGTCTTGTACTGTGCGCATGTACATACATACCTACGCTATGTTCATCAAAAAGTAAGTAACAAGTTCCTTTCCCACGCCACAAGAGAAAGTAAAACATACCTACATACTCTAGGGAACGAGGTACACGTAGCAATATCCACACTACTCTCAACTTACAATATACAAATAAAACAAAGCAAATACAACATACCTTTCCACTGTAAACGCCGTGATGGTTAAAACTGTGGCATTTGCTGATGTCTCCGCGGCGAGTCCACGTATGACACAGAACGTTTCCCCGAACAGGTATGGATACTTTTTCCATATGTGATAAATCTCCTGTAAACATCATTTTATTTAATAATACAATTTGTAGTATGTTAAGTAAAGAAATGAGTACTATTATTAGATTTTTTGGGTATTGAATGGATGGAATGAGTCGTGAAGAGGAGCGATGTTTGTAGAATATTTTTAGATACTTTTTTGTTTAATGGTGTCAGTAATTGGCTCGAGTAGGTGCAAGTTTAAATTTAGAAAAGGTTAATAAAATATTGCGTGGGTAAAATACATTAGATCGCAAAAAAACAGCCAGGAGACAATTTTTTTAATGTTTACAGTTAACTTTTTCAGTACAATATGGAGCAAAACTTTTAACTTGTTTTACCTGCGGCAGTCCGCAAATCAGTAGGAGTAGATCAGACATGGCTAAACTGTAACAAAAAGATAAACAAATTGCACACGTGAATTGTGAGTAAATCATTGTTTGCGAAAAACAAGTTGCGTTGTAGATGTTGCTAATATTGGTATTTAATCAACACGTGCATAAAAAATTGGAAGCATACCTGATGTTCCCCAGAAGCCCAGAGAGAAGAATCACAACGTAAACAACAGTCATGGGTACTGCGACAGAGAGCGGATCCCTTTTGGGAACTTTATTCAGCTCTTCTGCAAGAAACTCTTCCATAGTCCAGTTACCTGAATAAATGGGATACAACAAAACCGGAAATTAACTTCATCACGGAGGAATGAGATGTAAACGACTTTTGTATTTTTGTTCAAATGGGATACATTTTTTGTTGAAGGGAAATGTGTGAAATGTACGAAAAATGCTGTGTAATCCCTTGGGGAAATAAGAGACAGTGAACAATCAATCAAATAGCTATTTTGCAGCTGGCGATTACAAAATATAGGTAAATAGTAATTGCATTTTTACCAGAAAGACGGTAAACTATATACTCGTAAATCTTGTGCGCAAATACACGAATCATACTCCCATTTTCATCCTGTCATTCAGCTACACTTTTAATTTTCAGAGGGTTAATTAACTAGTTTTGTTGCAATTTATTTCGGTTACACAATTGCGCAATTCTGATAAAGGCGATGGGCGCGTAATTGCATCGACCAAACAAATAGACATTCACAATAAATATTGCTTGCTTTATTAAGAACAGGAGCAACTCTGTATAGTATACCTATCGTATTTCGTCGCCTCGTGGCGCCATATTCGTCGAATTAATTAATTTTGTACTTCATCTAAACAAAACAAATCTTGTCATTATCTGGTGCTGCGTAGCAGATCCACACTCCACACGTGTAGTATGTATTTATATATTAATGGAAATTCGACGCAAATAATTAACCATCTTGACAACAATTCCTCAAAGACTACTATGTATATATTCACATTCTTCGTTGTTGTACATGAGAGTTGGTAGAGGATTTTAATAATTAGCTACTGTTATATGGCAATTGCGTCGTGAGTTGTAGGTATACCAAGAATGATAGGTAGCAAATAAACTTACGTTCTCCTGGCTCCCCTGTCGAAAAATGTTCGCCCATGGAATCAATCTCGTCAATGTTCTCACTTTCATGACCTGTGAGATGTACCCCTGAAGCTAGTGAGGCGGAGGAGGACAGTGCTGCAATGGATGCGGATGACGCCTCTGCATTTGGACTCACTGCCATTTCTCCTTGAGAAGGTACTAACGAGCTATTTGATGTTAATTTGTGATAAAGAGTGTCGCGCAAGGAAGTTGATGCTAAAGTTGTAACTGCTTCCTCCGCTGCTCCTGGTGGTGGTGTTGCAATTCCTGGAGGAAGTGGTGACGATGATGGATATAGATATCCTTCAGCTGTGGCTGCAACACTTCCTGGCGGACTGAACGTGGCGAGAAAGGTAACGCCTGTTGTTAGCACTAACACGAGCATTGTGCCCATTTTTGTACAAGATTGTATTGAAGATTGCTACTCTGTAGAACAAGAATCGGGGATGCAGGAAAAACCGCAAACCGGGAATCGTCCTTGTTCGATGTATGCACAGGTAGGTAGTGAACCTAGTACTGTCCTTTTTTCATAACATCGCCATTCCTGTTTTATAAATAATCAAAAGGGAAGCAACATTTTAGTCACGTAACAGAATATATTATTATTTCATGATGCTACAAATTGATAGTATTGCACACTTTCCCCAATTTGGGCATCATAATGCACTCTTAAATGCGATTTCCCTTTGTTCCTCCAACTTAATTCTGCGAACTTCTCGATCCTACCCTTTACTAATAAATGAACACATTATTTGTCACCTATTTTCTCTATCTTATTTTGAATGTGTGAACCTCGCCAGATGTGTCACTTGTTATTATCTCGGCTATGCTTGCATGACATTTTGATACACGCATGGCTAACAGCAAGAAGCTAATAATTTGTGCGACATTTGTAGTGCAAGAGCCTCACGCATAAGATATTATTATTATCACTCTCACCACGATGAACTGTGAGCAGGCAATATAATGAAATATATGTACTCATATGAATAGCTACCTATAGTATTTTTTACCTCCCATCCTATAATTATCTCCCTGTTAAAAATGCAAATAATTCATGCTTTTGAATTTTTCACAAAAGAATGTCAAAACATGTGTCGTAACATAATACATGAGCATTGAGCATATGGCACACTCGTTTTCTACTCCTATAAGTTCCCAACATGTTGGAGGACACGTGAACCAAACCCGATTATTTATGCATCTTGTTTTTGATTTTGTAAAATATGTCATGTGAAAATGTCATTACATTGTGTAGTATAGCATGATGTTCCCTTTGTTCCAAAAATCCGTGTAGTATTGAAAACCCCATGGGAAACTTTTCCACATCACACAAACACACATTACATCCTAGTTTGCTTTCCTTTCCTTTCTCTCAAATTATCTTGTTCGCTTTTATCTCTCACTATAACTTCATTACACACACAAACAAAAGTACATGGCATTACATAGTATTATATACATAAAGTATATAATATACATCTACGTATATTGTTATCTAATCAATGGCAAGTGATTGAATTCACTCATACTCTACTGCATACATTATTTTTTTTACCAAGGTTTAGTTGTATAAATTGACCGTGAAAATTATAAAGGAGATTTACTCCAGCTCTCTCATTCTTTTTTATGCATGACTACGCATTACAAAGAAAGGAACTGATTAGGAAATATAATGGAAGGGAAAGCTCCATCATGAGTTTGTTTGCTCAGAGAAACGTCAGTTAACATGTAGTAATACCAAATAAATGAATGTTTTTTGTTTCATAATGATCATATTCTGAATGTTGTCATCAAGTTAGCATTATATAATCATCTTTTCTTGTTATCATTCTTTCTATCAGAAATAACATCATCTTGACAGGGATGATGATGGTGTGTGGTAGTAGTGGTGGTGAAGTATTTATGATATTATATACTACATGTGAACTGATCACGTCTAGAAAAGAAAAACCAACACTCTCTCACACACACTCACACATGTAGGAAAGCAGACGACTGACGTTGTATTTTAGGCAGATGTTTTGTAAACCGTCAACAGAAAGATGCTTTTTTCTTCGTTTCATATTGTTTTCAATGTACATGTTACTTTTACGTTTCTGTTACCCAATCCTTTCTGACAGATACATTCTGTGAATTTCGACTTTAACCGTTTCCTTTCCCTTTTTTCTAGCTTTTCTGTAATGTTAGCCGAGTATATTTGTTATGTTGATATGATTTCTCTTATCTTGTTGTTTTTTTCTCCTTCTCTACTCTTTCGACAATGATAGATGAGTGGACTCGCATTTCTCATAATGTCAGCTCGCAATAATTTCTTGAAGTGTGGAAGCAATATAAGTGTACAGTTCTTTTTCACGACCACTCACGGTCAAAATCCTTCAGCAGGAAAATTTATACATGCGTGTATATCCCCGCTTTTCCAATATGTACATACGTGTAATATTAGCTTTCCTAAATATATATAATAATGATGGCCACAGTTTTTCCTGTGGGATTCGCCAGATTATTCAGACCGAAAGTCAATTGTGGTGGTAGCGGCGGCGGCGGCGGTGGTGGTGAAAAGCGAACTAGGATTTTGAAGATGGAGTATACAGAGATCTGCTTTATATGAAAATCTTGTTATTTATACGGAAAAAATAGGGGAAAATTTCCAGAACTTTCCATTTAGAAACTTTTTATTGCGTGTGCCTATCTATCATAAATATCATACGCATATTATATGTATGCCTATATAATATAGTAGTCGCCTGCAATGCAATTGTGGGAATGAAGGATTCCTCATGAAATTTATATGATTAGAGAAATGTCATGAAAGGAAGAGAACAATAGTTGTTAAGAAAGTATAAAACATAATTTTTCTTACTTGTCCAGAGTTTCTAGCGGGAAGAAGATACGAAATTACAGAATTCCGATTCAGGAAAAGAGTGGAAGGAAGAGACACAAAATCAGCAGCAGCAGCTTTCTTTCTTGTGTAGTAATTTTATACTATTTCTTGTACTATTATATTGCGTTGGTGGACGACGTAGAACAAATCGTTGAAAGTAGAGAGAAACTGATTCCATCCAAAAGTTATACACTTTCTTTACTTCCTTTTTTTGTGTACATACGTATTCATTTGTATATATGTAATCTCGCAATGCGTTTCTGTTGAAAGAATTTTTTGTAAGTCGAATTTGAGTTTTTAGATAGTTGGCCTTGTGGAAAGGTCGAGATGATATAGTTTTGTTGTGGTGGACAAAATCTCGATAAAAAACGAAGCGACAAAATAAAACGTGAATAGTTTGTTTTGGAAGATTTTTTATTATATATTTCAGACTTTGTGACTGCACAAACAACGTTAAGTAGTCAGTCCTCTTTTTTTGTTTGTAGGGATCTTCCACAAGTGTTTTCGACGCGACGTGGTGAATTCTGCAGATTTTCTTCTTTAATGGGGCGAATGGAAGGAAATGACTGTGGAAAAGATTTAGTCAAAGAGATTAAATAAAGTTATATATTTTCACAAAAAAATCACTTATTTATCTAAAAGGACATGCTCAAATGCATAATATACCAGACTCCATTATACATGCCTACATTACGCTATATAATATCATGGCATTTACTTCACAAAAATATGCATCTTATGTACTGTGTATGAACCAAGTGTAACTTTTATGCATATTGTGTATTGTATATTTGTATAAATATAACATGCCTATAATATTCAATTACTTTGTGCATGTCCTTCTCTAATGTTCAATAAAGTAAACCACATACCGCACTTATCTGGAGAAAGAAATCCTTCTTCTATACAAAGTAGAGTGGAAGAACGGGTACTTGCGAATCATATAAAATATTCGTTCAAGAAAATCCCATATAAAAAAGTAACTTTGATGTGGGAGTGGTAGTGCTGGAATTGATGATTTGGATGTAATGCTGTTACGTTGCGGGAGTAAATAATTCTGCAGGACGTACGCAATGCTAGCAAGGATATTGGACTTGGAACAAGTTTT
>JAITYZ010000403.1:0-11674 GCA_027744595.1 Paronellides praefectus | reverse complement strand
TGCCACTGGTCATTGTTTGTTGTCTACTCCACCCGTGGCTTAGCCGCTCACCTACAGTACTACTATTTTGTGCACTACTCACTGATGAACAATTTAGGTATACAAAAGCAAATGCGTTGTTACCGTCAGAGAATGAGTCAGAAGAACAGCGAGAAAGGCAGGATGTAAACAATGAATCAAGCTAAAGTGATTTGATGAAAAAATGGTAAAAATCTTATGAAAGAAAACGAATACAAAGAATAAGTAATGCATTACTTATTACAAGAGTGCACAAGAGTATGATGCCTGAATACATCACATCCATCAAATCTATTTTTTTGTCTTTTTTGTCGAATTAAAAGGATTAATAAGGCTTGACTCGACATGTGAGTGTGTGTCAGGCTTATGAATTTTGTGAATAGGTAGAATAGGTAATTACCTACGTATCTATGTTTATACCTAAATGTATTTCGTAAAAACGGTTCTAGATAGGATACATATATAATAACTTAATAAACGGTTACATATCGTACTAAAAAAATGGTCAAAATATTAAATAGCACCCCTTCAAATTCCATGTTTTCATCTATATTCCTTTATAAATGAGTATATAATTCCTTTTACTAATTGTACTCTTCATCCATCCAAGTTGCTGACTTGCCTCATTTCTCAATTTCCATGTGGTATTAAATGGCAGAAAAAGTCTGGTTTTACTAGACGCAAGACACATAATAATATACTATACTACATACTTAAAAACAACACAAACTGCAAATGAGAACAAAATGGGAGCAGAATGCTGTGCGTGGTTTTGGTTTTTATTTGTATCATTGAATCATGCGGGGACCCAATTTCGTGAAATAAATTGTACCCAGCAGCGGTGAGACTCGAGAAAAGCAGTATGGAAGCATTTTTTTTATTTCGGGCATTTAATGACAAAACAAGTCTCGCTGATAATATTATTATGATGATGACAACAACGGTCATCATGAGCTTGAACACACACACGTTTTTTAAGAGAATACGACGATAATCGTCGTCGACGATGCATATGGATTGAGCTGCAAATAACGTGCAATAAGAGATGAATATATATATGAGTACATTAAAGAAGCTATATTCTGCTCCTGTTTAAAAAGGAAATAAAATTCTCCATCTATTCTTTCTTGGCATACAAATTGTATGATACAACAAATACTCGCATTTTACATACAAATATGGGTTTCTGTTTATGTGTGTGTGTTTGCATGACTTGACGTGGTCTATCCACAACGATTAAATGTGAGTTTGTGTATGTCATGACCATGCTCTTTATGATGTCATATTTTAATTCAGAAGCGCTCTTTGGATGCTATATTTAATTGGGATTTCAGTTTGTATATCTGTAGGTCGGCCAACAATTGGGATGAAGCGTTTAAACCTCTGCGTGATTACATTATATTGACGCTTGCAACCACTTTATGGACAGTCATTCTTTGCATAGAGCCCGTGCACATATTTTTGTTTAAAAAACTGTGAGGATCTGCACAATGCGGAATAAACTAGTGTGTATTGTTAACATTTTGTTCATTATTTTCTCCCTAAATATCCACATCTTTCATTTTCTTGACCCAGTTTGTTAGAAATCACCTAAATGAATTCATGTCATCGATTATTTTTGCAATTTTCTAAAATATATTGATAAATTGACTTGTCCACTTCTTTCACGTGCATATGTCCGCTTTTAAAGTGTGTGGGGGGAATGGTCGATATTCTTTTTAGATAGAACTAAACTGAAACCGCTCCTTCAGCTCTCATTTGCTATATGGAATACATGTGATACAAATATTACAAATAAACGTCTTGACTCGTTCCAATTTTACTGTATGTGATCCAAAAAAACACCCTGAGACATTTCTTGGGCTTTGACTTTCGTCCTTAAATCACAACGGTGCCGGGCTGGAGACGTCTCTAATTTTAATGCATGTGCTTTGAAGATCACAATACAATGAGGGGGCCGCAAATCGCTCGTTCCAATTTTAGTATGTGTACTTTGAAGGTCAAAATCCAATGAGGGGACCGATATGTCTACGTTCCAATTTAAGTATGTGCACTTTGAAGGTCAAAATACAATGAAAGGGCCTCTGTAGCTTTCTTCCAATTGAAGGACACATACTAAAATTGGATCATCCAGAGGGGCCCCTTATAAATGTGTCCTTTGAAGGACACATACTAAAATTGGATCATCCAGAGGGCCCCCTTATAAATGTGTTCTTTGAAGGACACATACTAAAATTGGATCATCCAGAGGGCCCCCTTATAAATGTGTTCTTTGAAGGACATATACTAAAATTGGTGCTTCCAAAGGGGCCCCTCCTAAATATGCTCTTAAAGTGAATATACTAAAATTGGCAAACACTTGTGACCTCCTAAATATGCTCTTTAAAGTGCATATACATTATTATTATTACATATTAAAATTGGGACACTCTGAGGGACCCCTCTTAACTGTGTTCTTAGAAGTACCTAAGTATACTAAAATGGTTAAAAGGTCTGTGGATCCTTTAAATAATAAATGTATTATTTAAAATCGTGACATCATGACGAGCCACTCCGAAATTTGCTCTTTGAGGCACATATGCTAAAATTGGTGCACCTTGAGGGGCCCTAGTAGTAATCATTGAATTACATATACTAAAAGAGGGACAACCCTGTGGGGGCCCCCAGTAGTAATCTTTGAATTGCATATACTAAAACATGGACAACCTTCCTTAAGGGGCCCTATTTGTATTCTTTGGATTAAAACATGGACAACCCTGTGGGGGCCCCTAGTTCGCGTACACATCTTTACACATACTAAATTCGCGGGATAAATCTCAGGGGACCCTCCTCGTTGTGCAGTTCGGATCGAATATTAAAATTGGCGGTATAATTGTGAAGGGCCCTCCTCGTTGTGATCTTCGGATTACACATACTAAAATTGAAACGATGTATTACTAGAGGCCCCGTGCGTATAGGAATTTATGTAATCTTCGGATTACGTGTACTAAAATAGGAGCACGCATTTATGAGGGTTACTCAACCTCCACCCGTTTTTGTGGTTTTAGCAATCTTGATTAGCAAGGCTGACAAGATAGTTATGAAATATAAAACTAAAAAAGCATCAATGTAATATTTTTTTTTAAAACATTAATGATATTATTTAATTTAATTTAGGTAAGTACCGCACCCATGCATATTATAGATATATATAGGTATGTATACACCTTTTTCTTAGTACCTTTATAGTAAGTAAGTAATAAGGATAGTAATAGTAAGTTGGCGGAAAAAATTGTTCTGGCTATTTTAGGCCACAATAAATATTTTACCCTAAATATCCATATTAACAATGGTCCGTTCAACATTTCGCAGCACAATGCATTATCTTATTACTTGAAAAATCCAATATGTAGTTATGTTAGCTTCGTGGACTCCAACATGTACACTATTTTGTTCTGAATAATAAACCTTTTATGTATTTTCCACGTGTACTGTGTACACACGCTCTTTTTAAATATAAAAACACCAACATCCTCCTTCTCCTCATCGTCATCATCATCCATCCGATTCTTTTCCATTTTTACCATCCAGATATTATCCTCTGATGAACCTACATACCTACCACATCCCCACCACTGCCATTACATCTTACATCCGCTATACCAGCATCACTTCTACTACGAGCTACAAAGTATGTATGGCTCTTAATATCTCTTCGTCTCGACCGACCGACCAACCCCCATTCTCTAATTTCCCAAAGGAGTGATAACCTTATGGGCTACACGCTTTAAATAGGTCTGCTGCTGCTACACAGCTATTCCAGGATGATGATGATTCTCCAGTTGAAAATTTTGCACGTACATCATAGCAGACCAAAGAAGAGAGAGAAAAAAACAATAAAGCCTGAATAGCAGCAGAAATTTTTTACTGAGCACCGACTATTATTATTACCACGTATTACATTCATTCTTCTACCAATCTAAGCAAGGTAGTCAGGTCAGAATTTTATTATTTTTTATCATTTTATGTTTTCTCTTAGTTTTTTTCCGGAAACTTCCATCTTCAACTAATACCTTGTTCCATCTATCTTCGGATATGAAACATGAGTGCCATTCTGTTTTCTGATGTTGAATGATCTTTATTCTCAACTGCACTGCAGCCAAAACTGGTTTCATTATATTTATTAACCAAAAAGCTCCATTCTAAAATTTTGCAGTTGTTCTTTATGTATGATAAGAAAAAGAATGAAGACAATGAATCGAGGAAGCCCGCCCAGTTTTTTCTCCGTTGCTCTACAAGCTTAGCGTTAAAAAATCCTTTCTCAAAATGAATTCTTAGAAACATCAAATCAATCCTGTCATAATAAATGCAATACAAGATAAGCAATTCAAGATAACATATTATACATATGTAAAATTGTAATATGTGTGTGTATAAAATCAAATCACTTTTAAAACCAACCATAAAAGCATTCAATCCAATGAAGAATTGTTTATGTAAGTTCTATATACAGAGCTTAAAATTAATCAGTGTTAAGTTCCCCACAAAAAGTTCGTTTCCAACAAATTAATGTCCCATCCTTTTAACCAAACCCACTCATCGCCACCCCGACACCATCAAATTAAGTACAACCTCATATACATATTATACACTGCCCTTCCAACCAAACCAAACTAAGCAGCCAAAAAAATCGACACGTTTGTACATCCTCCTCCTACAAAATAAGTATCAAGACAAGCTCAAATAAAAATTGAAGGAAAAAAGAGTTGACAAAATGTATGCTCATTGTACAATATACATAGTATGTATTACATACCTACATTTTATACGCCGTATAGTATACGGTACACGGACCATTCGCTTTCAATTTTATTTATTATGCGTCTCATGACAAATCTGGCTGTACATTGCAAAAAATAGAAGGATAGATATTCGCGATGAGAGATGATGATGATAATGATGAGACATGAGAATCCTACAACAACGACACACTTGATAGCCTTATCAACCAAAAAAATGATGATGATGACGACGATGATAATGCAATTTTTCTCTCCTTCTCTTTACATTCATTCTTCAGTTTACTTGCTCTCATGCGTCTTTTGAATACATACATATTATTATATTTTTTACACTTGAGAAAAGAAGACGAATCCTAGCAGCAAATAAACAAAAACAAAGTGGAAATGAAAACAAGATGTGTGCTCATAATTCAGCAACCCGTGAAGTTGGAGAGAGAGAGAGAGAGAGATGTGAAAATATTGGTCTTTTTAACAGTGTAAAATAGATTTTAATGAAATGAGCAAGTCGAGTTTGGCAATGACCCGGTCCATTTTTATCACACTTACTTCTCCCTCTTCTCGTCAAAATGCAAAATAAAATATATGAAGTCTAAGAAATTACACAGTTCGTGTGACACAAAAGCTTTAATGGTAATTCTTAGTAATAATAACTGTCTAAAGTAGTATGTGGTATGACGGAGAGTTTTATTTTGAAAAGTCCGTCCTCATCGTCCGCAATCTTCAAACAACGCCTTTTCTTTTTTAAACTGACAAGTGTACACATAACACACCACCATACAAAGCAGCAGTGTAATTTGACCAATTTGCTTTCATGTCTCTTTTCTTTTTTGGTCTTGTTTGTCTTACATGTCTTGTCACTTATTATTTTCTCTTTGGTTGGTCTTCATCTTCATACATTACAAAATTTTAATATCTTGCTTTGTTGTGCTGCAACTCTCTTGAAAATGTTCCTACACTTTATAATGAGCATGTCATGTGAACATGAAATGAAACGCTATCTTCCCTCTTGTCTTTAATTTTTCTCTCTTCTTCTTCTTCTTCTTCTTCTGTTGTTGTTGTCTTATGTCAGCATAAAAGTGAAGTTTATTATGTATGAGTAACATGCAGACTGCAGACTAGAATTTCTAGCAACTCAACATTTTTAGTCAACAGCGAAAAGTATTAAGTTGAGAGAATTTTTTTTGCTGCTACTGTTGTTATTATTACAAAATACTAAATAGGTAAATAGATAGTCTTTCTCTCTCTTTCTAACTCAGCAAAAGAGATGGACCGGCGGCCGGCCCATTTTCATCACGGAATGGCTCTCTCTTTCTTTCTGTTTTAAGGTTTTGTTGGTCCGCTTTGCTTATATTTTTCGTTTTCTACTTGTTTTAGTTGTTTTCCTCATTTGGAAGATTGCCAGTGGCATGGTGGCAGTAGTCAACAAGAGTCAACTGGGAAGTTTATATGTTTTTTATTACTCTAAATAGTTTACATAGTCTGCTACAAACACACAACAGGCGCGAGCTTGACTGAGAAGAAAATGAACACCCAGACACACACACAAGTCCAAATAAAAAGTTTCCATTGATCTACTGCTTCTCTTCTCTGCTCCTTTCTTCCTCTGTCTGCTCGTCGTTGTCATTTTCTTCTTGCTCAAGAATAAGGAACATTTCTCAAAAGCAAACTTGTATGATGATGATAAGTTGTTGTGCTGATCATCAAAAAAAAAAAGAAGATGAAGAAGAAGAAAATTGACGATGACGATGAGAATGATAAATAGGCAGACTAATAAGAAGAATGAGGGAGTATATTATGTTTGCGTGTTGTTGTGTGTACAATGTGAGTACCAGTAAGTAGTAGTAGCTCTTGTGATGTGATGATGATGCACATCCCTGATAAATTTAATGAGATGCAGTTCACTTGATTCAGACAACAGTATATTGCGTAGCATCACTGGTAAAATGGGAAGATACCAGCAGACCATCATACAAAAAAGATACGTATACCAAAAAGAAACCCTTTTTTTTATAGCTGAGCAAGCCAAGTGATGATACATATCATCATCCTTCATCAAAAAAAATAATAACAAATAAAAAATGTGTATTTTCTGTATAATTTATGTTTTTCGATTTGGTTTTCTTTAAAAGTAGTGCAAATAGAAATGTAGAGACGTATAGAAATACAAATAATTTCTTTTTTCGTAAGAGCAAATGTGAGTTTATTTTCTTTTTTTACTTGAGAAGATTGAGATTAAATTAAAAAATAACAAGTAACAAAAAATAATAATAAGAATAAATATATACATGTTATAAATATATTTTTTTCATGGTATAATGTCTTTTGGTCTTTTCATCTGATATCTTACAATAGCAACTGTAGATTCTGCACATTTTCTAATATGCGTGGGTAGTAATAATAGAAATTGCTTTCACCGACGATGACGACGAGGACGATGATGAAGAAGAAGATGACAAAAAAAAAGAAAACAAGAAACGTTTTTGTTGGCAGCTTCAAGATAAAAAATTAAGATCTTGTTCAAAAAATCTCTCCTTTTGTATTGTTTACTGTGTAAATAGAGCAACACACGACATGTTTTGTAAATACAGCAACACACGACATGTTGCAAGAATATTGTGCATTATGCGTTGTTATGAGCATCTCTCAGACTCATTATGTGAAAAAGTGAGGAGATGAGATAAGATGTTGTGAATTTGAATATTAGGACAAGATTTTTTTATTTTTTATGAGCCTCATCTGCTCCTCCATTCTCATTTTATACCTATATATTATACTATGTTTTTTACATCATGAGATGAACAGAACACATCATCATCAGGACAAACGGTGTAGGAAAACAACAAAAGTGTATTGTAGGCAACTATAACCAGTCGAGTTAATAATAGTTCATTTTCTTCCATTTAATCTTTTGAAAAATTTATGGGAAACGGATGGCAAGGTAAAAAGATGTAGCCGTGGTACTATTTTTTCTCTTTCTTCATTCCCATTTCTTGTCCTTTTTTAATAATAAAATAAATGAAAAGTCCACATTATTGTCTCTTGCACCAACTTTTGCTGTCAGTCTCTTAAAATGTCATTTTTTAAATTGGTTGGCGGTGGTTTATTATGATGGATATATGTTGCGGCAATAAAAGCAAAGTTAAAAAAATACTATGTAGCCGTAGTTGTTTTCAGCTTTGAAGAGAAAAAGCGACTCAAGTCAGTAAAAAAACAACGAAGCAAGTCATTTTGACTAGTGGAAGTATGTTCTACTGAAGTGAATGTGACTTTAACTTCCGTTTGGCCCTGAGAAGAACAAGACACCGAAAATCCTTTAAGCTTATTTTCCTTTTTTTAACCATCCCCATCTTCTTATGTATGACCGTGCTCTCTACTTCTCTACTCTGCTGCCTCTCTGTATTTTTTTTTATTCTTGCGTGTCTAGTCAGTCTTGTCCATGAGTAGCTATTAGTGTCTTTTCTCGTGAAATTGAAGAACATCCACATTTCCTCTTTTCTTCTTCTTCTCTTCTTCTCTTCTTATTTTGTCAAGTATTTTCGTACTCACTCAGAAAAAGGAGAGATTCCAAGAGTAAAACGAAAGAAAAAGTCTTTACAATAAAGACGCAAAAGTCTGCACACAAGTTGTGTAGGGTACATCCGGTTACACCACAGAGTTTTTTATTTTTATTTTTGCTATTTATCCTCATTCTGTATTACTTTTTCATGGAATTATAGTATATTATTCTACTTTTGTTTTGTAGATATACTTGTATAGGTGTTTTTCTATTTTGCAAAAGAGTTTGCTTGCGTGCATGCTTGCTAAAAAGTATGACAGTTTATAGGATTAAAATCAACTTTGTCTCTGTAGTTTGCTTTTAATCCTCGCTGGTCACTTTCACTCGAGAGTCGAGACAGTTTCTAAAAAAAAATGTGAGAAACTGACAACTGTCATGTTCGCCTTGTTATAAAAAGCTTTATGCTTTAAGTTCCGAAGTGTAATGTATAATAAATATATCTATAATGCAACTTGTCATCTGACATTGTTCTCATATTCGTCCCTATTCCCCATTCAGCTCCCCTTGTGCGATCAAGGCAAATGATCCCGAGAAAAAAATTCATCACTCATGTCATGATGCATACTTTACTCCTGTTGATATGTAGGTATACCGTTTTTCCAGGTAGCACAATTTAAAAAATAATAAATATCCAAATTCTTTTTTTTTGGCACGACGCTGTGAGTATATCCAGAGGAGTGGGCGTGTGAAATTTGGAAAATATTTTGTACATTTTTTGCACTTATTTTTTTTATAGATATTTTTTAAAAAGGTCAAACGAGTTGATATACCCGCGTGGAAATAGCTTCCTGATCTTAGCATGATGGAAAACGTTTTATGTGATTCGATACGGGTGATAATCCTAATAGCTCTCCATCTGTCATAAGCATACATTTAAATGGCCTCGTGTGTGCATGATCGTGATCTCCTTCTGGGAATCAGGATTTTCCCATTTTATTTTATTTTTTACGTGTTTATTATCCCTCGGATGGCACTTTTTTTGCTGTATCATCGAAAAATGTATGGAGAGTGGGGACACCGTAAAAGCCCAAACTGATATCCATATCAAACTCTATTTTAAACCCATTAAAATAATCTGTAAATCTATACAAAAATATGTACACGCTTTTTACTTTTCTTGAATTTAAACCCGGCTGACATTTCCAAATTCTACGTTCCGAACGACGATCTATACTTTTTCGATGGATTTTTTCATTGAATTGGAACGAATAGTAAAAGGAGTTGCATAACAACACTACTACCAATGTCATCATTATAAAAATTGAAGCAAAAAAAATCAGCAGAGCAGCAATCTCCGGACCCACTCACACTCTCATTCACTTCACTCGCTTTTAGTCATGACTTTCCCGTCTCCTCCGGCGGCGTGTGTTGTCGTCGTCGTCGTGGAGCATATTACTTCATTTTTGGCCATCGTCGCGTTGTAGTCGTCGTCGTTGAAAAAGAAACTCATTTCACTTCATTTCTAATGCTCGCATGTGAAGAAAATCATACAAGAATACATTTTGCAAATTGAGTTTCCTTTCTTTCGTAGGTATCTGTGTCATTTTACTTTTCTGTTATGCATTTTACTTTGCTGTTTATTATGAAACGTGGCCAATAAAATATAAATAGGATAATATTGTTATTGTTATCAATTGCATCAGCAGATCCAAGGCTTTGGAATACAATACATTTTCACAAAAGTCTACACAAAATTTATACGCAGCAGTTGGCCACATTAAACCCGGTGAGAAATGAAGTCGGAAGTTGGAACTCAACATATTTCTATGTCATAAGATTTCACGCAGCACTTTTCTAATATCTAAGCCTAATAATAATAAATCACCCGTTTATCTTTTCTGATTAGAAATGACCTTCAGTCAAACTTAATTAAATAATCGAATAATTTTCTTGTTCAAAAGATATTTGTAACAGAAACAAAAAGAGCTCTCCTTGCCAGGTAATGCAATATAAAAAGGTCGCGTATAACTTTCGTTGCTGAGGGATGACTACCGATTTGCATTTATAAAGCTTTGAGAATTTACCAGTGTATTCATATTCCTCAGAATATTCCTTTTAAAATAAACTTTTTTTTATCTTCTTGGCTCCACTCCATTCAATATTGCCTATAAAAATAACAGTCAAAGTAACATCATCACCATCCCGTGTTTTCCCAGTAAAGTATGATATCTGGATGCCCTTGTTGTCCTTTGGCACATTTTTTTCCAAAACAATAAAAAATACAAGTTTAAAGCTCAAGGAAATACAATACCCTATAATTTGCCAGTGCAACAAACTACTATGTATATTTTTTATTGTAATAATAAATAATCAGACTTGAGTAAGTTTACAAGAAGAAAATGCTTTTAATATTTCGTCGCCCACACATTTTGCATACCATATAAATATACGTAGTACACCTATTAAAACATGTTATCTATGTACTAAATTCATTAATTACGGTTGCAAAATTTGTTTTTGTTGCTATTTTACAACCCTGGGAAATGCAAACATTTGGCATTTACAAAAGGGGTTTACTAAAATACTAGGTATGTGTAGAAGTACATATATTAATATGGCTAGACCATGGCTGACCAAGGAAATTGTGAAACAAGCATTATTAAATGTATGTCCTCTGCTTGCAAGGCTATAAAATCTGGGACTAATGTTTCTTGGAACAACAGAATTACAAATAACACGCACTCATTTACAATTTACTCACATTTTATAACTTTCGACCATATATTATGTATAGGTATATATATAAATATATATACCTAGTATACAAAATAGTTTTCTTTGTTCCTTTTGTCTTTATTGAAGTAATTTTGAACTTGAAATGATCTCGAAGCAAAAGAAAATGTAGGCGAAATGTATGTACAATAATGGTAGTGGCACTTAATAGAACAAGGGCATTGGGTATCTATCTACTATGCATCTACTAATTTCATCGCGTACAAAAGAGAGATTGCTATTTTCTCAAAAATATGCATCGGATTAGATACACAATACCCAAAATGAGTCCCGGTTGACTCGTTAACAACTACAAATATCATTCTCTGATATGTAGCAAGAGGGGCACAATGTAGCCCTTGGACAAGATCAAAAGAAATAGGGTTCTCTAATATGGTGTTTCGGTGTAGTGGTACCATGAGATAAGATCATCCAGAGTCTGGATTCCAGGCTGGATGATATCATATAAATCTGGATGGTGATGTAACAACCCATATAGCTATTCAATATTATGTAGCATACCTACATAACTATAT
Organism: Paronellides praefectus; assembly: GCA_027744595.1. Taxonomy (NCBI): domain Eukaryota; kingdom Metazoa; phylum Arthropoda; class Collembola; order Entomobryomorpha; family Paronellidae; genus Paronellides; species Paronellides praefectus. Next base: position 71 of record JAITYZ010000403.1, on the reverse strand, counting down.
ACATATGTATATTATATGCCATTTAGTCTACAATCGCTGCTGCGTACAAAAAGGAGTCTGGTGGTTGTAGG